>JAPYMA010002623.1:0-17479 GCA_035041965.1 Anisakis pegreffii
TTTTGTCGTTGCAGATCTCTCATTTGGAGCGAAAACACAAATGGATTGGCGAGGAGAAGAAGTATTTCGGTAAACAGGGCACTGCATACGATTTTACGAATTATACGCTGGAGAAGGGCGATAAAGAGCTGCAAAAGAAGTTGCAGCGACGGAACGAGCTCTCGAGAACGGTCGATAGTAAGGCGATGTCGATGTTGGGCACGGCTGAGGATAGGGTCGGTGCTTTTCGTGCGGGTGTTGTCTCGGTGTTTTTCGTGGTGTTGTTTACTTGGTTGTGCAAGGGGGCGTGCGCAAAACTCGCTCCTCCCATTATAAGTTAAGCCCCGCCCACGTTCAGTTAAGTTCCTCCCACCATCTGTGAAACCGCACCCACTTTGAGTTGAGCTCCTCCCACCATCTGTCAAACTCCATCCACTTTGGGTTAAGCTCCTCCCACCATCGGTTGAACTCCGTCGCTTTTTGAGTTAAGCTGCTTACGTATCGCGAACGAGGCCCCGCCCATTTGAGTTAAGCTCCTCCCACTACAAATCAAGCTCCTCCCACTTGATATATAAGTCGGCTAGATTTGCAGTGCGCAGATCTGCAGAACAAACGCGATCAATTGATAAAGGATAAAGCGGCGTTATTGAATGCTATCGAAAAATTGGATGAGAAGAAGAGACACGAGATCTTGAAGGCACACGAACAAGTCAGTAGGGTGAGTTGATTTGTATTATTATTATTTATTATTATTGTTATTATTATTATTATTGTTATTATTATTATTATTTAATTATTATTATTGTTATTATTATTATTTAATATTATTAAGTGAAATTCAGGATTTTGGCAATATCTTCTCCACTCTACTACCCGGAACAAGCGCCAAATTGGATCCCCCACAAGGCGCGAAGTCGGCGCTGGACGGTCTTGAGGTGAAGGTGGCATTCAGGGGGCAGTGGAAGGAGTCGTTGGGGGAGTTGTCCGGAGGTATTTATTACTTATTATTATTATTATTATTATTATTATTATTATTGTCATTTATTGTTTATTATCAACTCATTGTTATTTTCATCATTTGTCTGTGTTATCGTTGTTGTTGAATGTATTCATAACAGTAATAATAATAATAATAGTAATAATAATAAATGTGTATGTTTAAATAATAATAATTAAATGCCAAAAAATTCAGGTCAGCGTTCGCTGGTGGCCTTATCCCTTGTGCTCGCCATGCTCAAATTCAAGCCAGCCCCAATTTATATATTGGACGAGGTGGATGCCGCACTCGACTTGTCACATACGCAGAATATTGGTGCTATGATTAAGACGCATTTTAAAGAATCTCAGGTCATTTTTTATTTTTTATTATTTATTATTATTATTGTTTATTATTTATTATTATTGTTTGTTATTATTATTTATTATTATTGTTGTTATTTATTATTATTTATTATTGTTGTTATCTGTTATTGTTGTTTTGTTGTTGTGTTTGGATAGCTGAAGAAGTTCAATCGACTACATTGCCAAAAGTATGTAGTGGGCGTGGCTTGGTTTTAATAGCATAATTGAGGAGCAATAAGCCCCGCCCACATTGTGGCAAATCACCCCCACCTAGATTATCTGTTGTCGTTTAGTATTATTTTTTAAATTTATTATTTTTATGTTTGTAGTAATATTTATAATTATAATATAATGCCATTATATTTGTAATTACCTTTATTAATTGTAATAATTCATAATAGTAATAATAGTAATGAGTGATAGTATGATAATAATAGTAATAATAATAAGTAATAATAGTAATAGTAATAATAGTAATAATAATAATTCGTCTTTCAGTTCGTAATCGTCTCCTTGAAGGACGGTATGTTCAATCACGCGAATGTACTGTTTAAAACACGATTCGTTGACGGTACCTCGACGGTGATGCGTACCGAGAATCGTGATCAGTGGGTTATTGAGCAGCCGGTTCAGATGAGAGGCGATCTGGGCGCTCAGGGTTGTAAGGAGAATATCGGGGACGAGGTCGGGGCACCGAAAAAACAACGACGCGCTTGAAGGTGGAAGTCGAAAACGCGACTAATCAAGATCACTTTCATTTTTAAGATCACTGATCACTAAAGATCAAGTAAAGATCACTCATCAAGATCAGTTTTTAAATGATTTTTATTGTCATTTATTGTTAAGCGGATCATGTAATGAAATTTGTACAGTGAGATATATTTTGCGTGTGTTTGATAGTGTATTTGGTTGGTGAGGGTCTGAATTTGGCCTCACTAAAAAATATTTCTGTCGTCGATCAATTAAGACCTACGAGATGGCATAGCTTATTCAGGCAGTCTAGAGAACGTCCTAGAATTCGTTGTCGAGTCTGCCGACTGCCTCGGCCCTTTCCGTTTGCTGAAATTTTATATCTTGTAGAATATACCCTTTCTAAATTTTTATAAGTTATCATATTCGTATGATCAGTGAGCGTGGTGTCTGTGTATTGAGGAATTATTTTGTGTTTTACATTGAATAACGCGCAAAGAGATTGATCTCTAATTTTTTTGTTTTTAAATTGATTCATTCCGTTGTGTTTATGATATGGAAATGCGTTGCTGTATAAAGAATTGGCTCATTGATGTGTTCGGTTCGGTTCGTTCAGCTGAGGAATTTTAAAAATTTTTAAATTTTCGAGTCAGTATCGCCAGGATGAAGATCTTGCCCAATGGGGTGGGTACCCGGTCAATCCGCCTAAAGACATTTTGGCTAACGGCAGTTTGCCTAGAGACAAATTTGCTAACGGGCAGTTTGCCTATTTACGGTTTTTAAATGGATACTTTGCCTAATAGGCAAATTATTCCTTAGGCAAATTGTCCGTTGGCAAGCTGTCCGTTAGGCAAAATGTCTTTAGACAGGCAGATTGACCGACTGGTCACAGCCCCAGTGGAGGCTCGTGAGATGAGTGCGTTTGTGAATGCTTGGCAATATATTTGTTTGTTTGTTATTTAGCGTTTTCATTGGTGTATCCTTCAGTTTAAATGGACTTTTTTGTGTTGTTTTGCACTGTGAACGTTGCAAAAAAAGAACGAATTTTATGCGTCACCAAATGGAATGAATCTAAATTCGTGCCGAATTCGCCAAAAATTATCGCTGTATACTCGGAGAGAGTCACAGATGCGTGGGCGGCGACACACCGGGAAGGGTACGGCATCGGAAGCCGGATGCACTGCGGTTGGTCGGCCGGTTTGGTATGGCGCTGTTGTTTGCGGTTAAATTTTGTGCTGTCAACACCACATGGTAGTATTGGTTAGAGCGGCATTGCGCAACGACGGCTGTATAGCGTTGGATGCCGAGGCGTCGACGGAACTTGGTTTATGCCCTGACGGTGCAACGTTTACGAATTGTGTGCAACTTATTTGACGTTTGATTGGCGGTGCGGTGGTCAATGGCTCGATAGGGTAGTGCCCGGGCAGTTGGCGGTGCTCTTGATAGGCGGTGGTCGGGTAGTGGGAATTGCCCGCAGCGGTGGGAAGTTGAATTTGCACCGTATGCCGCGGCTGCTGATGGTGTGTTGTAGCAGCAACCTTATTGTGGCCGGTGATGTGCCGTGGGCGGCATGCATCCAGCCGGAAGCACTGTCGGAATCGTCTGCGGAACGGGCTGACGAAGTAGATGGTGATAAACGGATGGGCGCACGGCTCCCAGTTGAAGCTGACGGGCGCCAGTGACGCCCACGCACCCGCTTGGAACGGCGTTAACGTTAGCGCGTAGACGCATACGAGTGGTACGACAATGAGGAAGAGTGGTAGAAGACCCTGAAATTCAATTGAATTGTTGAATTTTTGGAAAATGCATCGGGAGCTTTCTCATTTTCCGGGAAAATTTTCCATTTTTAGAAAAATTTTTGAGAATTTTGAGAACTTTCCCGGGTAGAGTTTTCTTCTGCAGACATTGCAGCATGCCCAACCAACCAGCTTCGGCCTGTCTTCAGCCTTCTGCTTCTGCTTTAGCAGCACTTTTTTACTTTGGGGGAGGGGGTCGCACGCGAGCACGCTCGCCTACAATGATACGCCCACGCACACTATAAGCGCACGCTCGCACATGCACCGAGGCCACTTGGCCTAGTGCGCATGGCCTCAGCCTGCTAAGCGTAGTCTCATCAGCCTAAGCCTGAGCCTGAACTTGAACTCGCCGGCTAGCCTCTGTTGTGATCTGAGGTTTAGGCTTAGATAGGAGGCTGAGGTCACCATAATTAGGCTGAGGCTATGCGCAGTAGGCCAAGTGACCTAGGTTATCATACACGAGCGTGCGTGCTCGCGTGCGAACCCCCCCCCAAAAAAAATTTTTTTGAAGTACCACAAACCTGAAGTAGCATAACAATGGTGAGTTGTTTGCGTAGTTTTCGCGTCTTATCGCTTGCGTTCACATTACGCGATTGCTGCACTATTATGCGTATGGCCACGGTGAATATTGTCGAGTAGGCAACTGCTATTATCGCTACCATTAAAATGTTCACTGTGGCGATTCTTACGAAACCATTCGTACCCTGAAATGAATGGTACACCACAAAACCTGAAATTCACACCTTAATTTCAGTCGAAACCTGAAATTAGCCCAGAATTAACTTCACCCCGTCTCAACCCCCACCTTAAACTCCTGTCTGACCGTCTTGAATTGATTCAGTCTGCTGCTGCTGCTGACAGCTTAAGTCTCTGTTTTGACGTATAGACGTGTAAATGATCGAAAACAGATCGATAAAAACAAAGCAAAATTTATAGATAAGGTGTCACGTGAATTGCACGTGATGGTCACGTGACGGAGGAGATGACCACGTGAACACCTCACGCTCACGTACCTCACGTAGACTGAAGACGTTGAAGTGGGACTGTCCAAAGAGGTGGCCAAACTGTTGATAGACGTTGCCGGAGTCGATGCGGAATTGCGTCACGAACAGAGCGCTCATCGAGGCGCTCAGCAAGAAGGTGAGCACAAAGCAAGCGATTGCGCCTTTTAGCGTGAACATTCGTTGACACACGTAGGAACTGAAACACAGCAAATACACGTGAAACACGTGAAATTTCACGTGTTTCACGTGAAATCTCACGTCAGCTTGTGTCGCGACAGAGCGCGAAAGAGACTAGTCGTGAGGGACCACACCAAAGTGATATGTGAAATCAACCTTTAAATCTGTACTGAGCTGTATATGTATAAGATGTAGACGGGTATCAAGCACTATCGATTCGGATGATGAAGTGTGACTTTTTTTTCACATCACTCACAAATGAATTAATTTTTTTGAACAGTTTTACCCAGTGTTTGGGTAAACCGAGCACAGAATTCCCACAGGAACGGGCAATATTCAGTTATGTCGATAACGCAATCACACCAGTGACTAGTGAAGTTGAAGCAGTTTTTGAATTTGAAATGCTGCTACCCAACCAATATCAACTGCCAAAGTAACAAAATTACTGATGAATCACAGATTGTAAACAACACTGAGATTGCTCTAGCCGTCTGTCACTCCGCAATAACGAACTATTTCCGTGTTCCTTTTCATCACTCACTTCATTGCTGCCAACCGGCTGTCATTACTTTCAAAATTTACATGGGTTAATATAAGTGAGCCTTGCATCTATTAAAATGTAACAGATCCGAAGGCGCATGGTTATCCGAAACCCCGTGTGCCGATAACATGATCGTTGCGAAAAGTTTTCCACATTTCCACATCACTCACAAACGGTTATCATTTTACCCATTACTTGGGCAAACCGAACACCGGCTTCCCGCGGGAAATGGCAATTGTCGTGACAGAGCGCGAAAGAGATGATTCGTGAGGGAGGACACCAAAGTGATATGTGAAATCAACCTTAAATCAGTACTTAGCTGCTGTATATGTATAAGATGTACACGGATATCGGATGCACTATCGATTCGGATGATGAAATTTGACTTTCGTATATCCCATTTGGAGGATCTCCTCCATTTGTTTTTGTATCTGTTTTTGTATCACGTGAACTGCACGTGAATTGCACGTGAACTTGGCACTTGAAAATTGAAAAAAGTGAAAATAAAACGTGAAAAATTACTTGCAAATGTAGGCGTAACGAAACAGGAAAACGATCTGCAGGAAGAGAATATTCGCCACGAATAGGAACGTGTAGATGAGCAGAAGGGCGCGTGACGTGCCCTGTCCAGTGGGATCCACTGCACCCATCACCAGCAAGTACACGTGACCTGGATTTTGGTACATAGCCTGAAATTAAAACTAGTGTATTCCGTCAAGTTATACCCCCTCTCCCCCCCCCAAAAAAAATTACGTTCCAAAATAAGCAGCTGCGTTCCTTGCTCTGCATTATAACTTTAGTTAAGAGAGTCAAGCCGATGAAATGAAATACCGAAATGAAACATTGCTATGTTTAAAAGTCGAACGGTCATCAGTGACAAAATAGTGACAAAGAAATATGTCAGAATGTGTCAATGAATGACCGGTGACAAGTACCATATTGATGAGTGACAAAATAGTGACAAATAAATATGTCAAAATGTGTCAATGAATGACAAGTACCATATTGATGGCTGACAAAATAGTGACAAATAAATATGTCAGAATGTGTCAATGAATGACAAAAGTACCATATTGATGGCAGACAAAATGGCGCAAGTGGCAATTTCGAGTGTCGAGCGAATGGCCACAATCCATCTGTATCGACGCACCTCACTGATTCCAACCGTAAACGTGAAATAAATCACCAACGTATTCGGAACGATACTCAGAATTGTTGTCAAATGTGTGTTCACGGTTATGATCGTCCACAGCACGGTGTTGGTCATTTTTTGGGAGACGGGGGGAGGGGGATAGGAGAGGGGGATAGGGGGGGGATAGGGGAGGGGAGGATAGGGGGAGGGAGGGGGTATTTGGAGTGGCAGCGATGTCTCGACGGGTCTCGACGAGCTGAGGGTCTGGTTTATTCGAGAATCGCAGCAAATGGAATGGGAATTTGATGATGAACTTTTGAAATGCACTCAACCAAGAGCATTATTCCCTTGTGGGATATACTAAAGCCTTTTTAGCATGCTGCCTGTCTCGGTGTCTGCTGAGCCTCAACTCAATCTTAAGCCTGAGCCTGAGCCTGAGCTTGAGCTTGAGCTTAAGGTTGAGGCTTCAAATAAGTGGACGCATCAAATCGATGAGGACTGGGTTGGTTTGATAGACTGGGTCAAATCATTTTGCGCTGTGCAATGGCGAGCAGTAGAAGGCTGACGGCTGTTAATAGGAGTTACTGCAATTTGACTGAGTGGTGTGTTGTTTGGTGATTAAAATGCTGCAGGTGCATTAAATTTACGAAAAAAATTCCATGCAAATAGCTAGCTGTAAGTGCATGTTTTCTATCTCTGGCTTTCTCTTCTGTTCCTGTAGTCTCTCATTTTTCTCTACATTTTCATTCACACGTCACAAATCCTTTTTCATCTCTAACTCATAAATCATTCAAATCAGAAAATGTCCTAACTGTTTTCCAAATGAATCGCACGCAGATGTCTTCTAAATAAGTCAATTAGGTATTCCATTTATCATTTTTTTTTCACTTCTTGCATTTTTTTATCTCTGCCTCTCTCATATTCTCTGAATATTTCTGTTCATACTGGTTTAATCCGCCTGCTCTTTCAAAAAAATATTCATGAGTGGTTGCTAATCGACGTTCGCTCATTTGATTTGATTTGTTTGCAAATTAAACATGCTCATTGACTGTCCTTAATCTCCGAACACAGCCTTCTAAGCAATTTTATTCTTATTTTCCATAAAAACACAAAATTTATTTCTAAAATTACAATTGGAAATTGAAAAATTTTACAAAAATTTGAAAATATCAGAAAAAAATACAACGACAACGAGAAAAATCAATTCATAAAACATTGAAAATTATTTAAAACATCAGAAAAAAACATTTTAAGTATTCCACAGCAGAAAGCAACGTTAAAAAGCGACGAAATGCTTCGCGGAGAAAAAAATCGCGACCAAATATTCACAATATCATCCTATGTATATATCACAATAAACATAAGGCACTTTTTTACTTTGGGAGACACGCACGCGAGCACGCACGCGTACGACAACCTAGGCCACGCCCACTACGCATGGCTTTAGCCTAATCGTAAGTGTGCTGACCTCAGCCTCCTGTCTAAGCCTAAGCCTCAGATCACAACCGAGGCTAGCCGGCGAGGTTCAGGCTCAGGCTCAGGCTTAGGCTTATGAGACTACGCTTAGCAGGCTGAGGCCATGCGCACTAGGCCAAGTGGCCTCTGTGCATGTGCGAGCGTGCGCTCATAGTGTGCGTGGGCGTGTGCGTCGTTGTAGGCGAGCGTGCTCGCGTGCGACTCTCCCCGCCCCCAAAGTAAAAAAGTGCCAAAATTAAAAAAAATAAAAGCAGCACAACCATTCAAAAGACAAAATTACAGAGGACGGTACGCACGCACGCGAAAATAGTCACCAACCACAAAATTCAGTGTACATTTCAAAACGGACACTAAAAATAACAGCATCATAATTTTTCAAAAAAAAACTATGGCAAACACAAACACCAAAAAATGCCTCCAAATGCGTCATGTGAAAAATTTTTAAAATTTTAAAATTAAATTTTAAATTAAAAAATTAAATCAAGCGAAAAATTAAACAACAAGCACGAAAGAAACAGCACTAAATCACAATTCATCACAACAGTCACCAAGCTAACAGACAGCATTTCTGTGGCACCACCACACAAGGGAAGGGGGGGGGGCCGGATTTAAGCCGTCTCCGCCCCCCCTTTCCCTATAACGCAGATCGCAAACAAATTTGACAAAATTGACAAAAAACTGACAAAATGGACAAAATTACAGCATGAAGCACATGACAATTTCTAAACGCTCAATAAAAACAATATTATAGCGTTGCAAGACATCATCAGCAAATTCAAAATTATATCGCGTTGGCGGGCGGCTGGCTTCGTCCGCCGCCTATCTGTGGCGCACGCGCGCGCGTCTATGCGTGCGCGCTTACACTGGATTCGTGCCTTGCGGGTATATAGCGCCAGTGGGTGCGGCCGCTCCACCGGCGGCTGTGGTGGTTGGCGACGGGCCAAAATTGGCCGTTTTGTCCCCCTCGATTATCACTGAGCGCAGATTCAGAATGCGACCGTTGGGCGTGGCCCTATAGAGCAGAACCGCCAAATAGCCGCACACGAGCGCCACAATCACACAGAACACCTGAATTTTTATTACTATTATTTATATCTAATAATAACAAAAATTATAATTATTATAAAAATAATAAATAACATCAATAAAAACAATATTATCATCAATAAACAACATTTAAAAAACCCAAATCCAGACTATACTAAGCCCCGCCCACCACCCACACTTTTGGCACATCGTCCACCAACCTTTCTTCATAAGGCACAAAAACAGGTATAAATACGACGAAATTACTAAATAATAATATTTTTCAATATCAATGAATAGTATAAAAATAGACGTACAATAAATAATATAATAATAAAAAGATAATAAATAATATAAATTAATAATAATAATAAATAATATAATAAATAATATAAAAAATAATAATAAATACTGACCGTAGCGAACATATAAGCCAAAAAGAGGCGGATTGCGTAGCCAATCGATGAGAACATACTCACCAAGCAGATCAACGCCGACACGCAGAACAGGAAGAAAAATATAAATGAGTATACAAAATCCTGAAATAATCAACTTTTTTAAAAACGTCCTGGGTCATTTCGCCAAATTGTCGCGGCCTGACCTCCGACCTCCGCCGCCAACACCCTTATATTACTAGAGTTGTGATTATTTATTGGATTGATGGTATTTGGCTACTTGGATTAATTAAGCAAAGTATTCACGGCAACTAATTAATTACTCGGTTGTGTTCGTTCGGTTGGCCTACTCGCCAGCTAGCCAGCCGGGTGACGGCGTGAATTGAGGCTAAAACAATGCGCCGCACGGAAACATTGCGAGCATTGTGGCCAGCCAGCAACTTTAGTTACAAACGTTTGATGACAGCCGCCTGCTTGCCAATCCAGGTAAGCCAGGTAAAAGCAATACAGGTAATCCAGGTAAACCTAGAATGAAAAACGCGTAAAACGACGCACTAACCAGCAGTGCCCACGGCACGAAGGCAACCGCCTGACCCATCGAGAAGGTGTGCCTATGAAAGCCCAGCAAGTGCACTGTCCACGATATCAACGACACCAAGAAAATTGTCCACGCACAAAAGAACACGAACGACGTACCACCATAATAATACGGCGAACAATACAATGCAATCAACAACGCCAGACAACCAACCTGAAATTATTTTTTAAATAAAAAATTTGACCGAAAATTGAATTTTTTCGCCGTGGTACCGCAATTTTTTCGCGGTACCGTACTGCAAGCAAGCAAGTCAACGCCAACTCAGAGCTGAGCAACTAGCACAGGCACAAACTTGCTCTGCTCCGGAGCCTGATGAGCAAATGAGCTCCGGAGCCGGAATAGATAAGACTTGGCCAGGTTAAGACTCTCAATTCGGAGGTAACTGATGTTTCGTGTTTAGGGTGTGGACGGATGCAGGAAGGGATTTCCTTTCGGGCCGTAGATATACCGCCTCCTTCCGAGGTCAGAGGTCACCTACTATTTATTACTATTTTTTACTTTTTATTATTATTATTATTTTTATTTATTGTCATCATTATTATTGTTACTTCTTATGCAAAAATGAAAATAAAAACGAACCCATTGCGCGGTTTTCACCGTACCATACGGCCAACGTTTAGGAAACTGCGAGTCTATCTCGACCATTTTTTTCGCGGAAATATTTTCGACCTGAAATTGAAAAGCACTCGACCTGAATTTTCGACCTGAAATTGAAAAGAACGGTATTATTTGAAAATTGAAAGAATAATTTTCACGATAAAATGAACATTCCATTGAAGTCGTTGAAAAATATGCGCAAAAGTTTGCCAAACAAATTAACTGGTAACAGATCAATAATATCAGATGAATACTTTAAATCAATATCAGGTTGATTTTTTATTAATATCAGGTTGATTTTTTACCAATATCAGGTAAGTGGCAGCCCCCTCCCCCCAAAAAAATTCACTAACAGCACCCCCCCACCACTAAATAATTAACTAAATAGTCGTAAGTGCTTAAAAAATTTAGAAATAACTTAAAATTAGGTTCGAACATTCAATAATTTATAGTTTAAATTGTTTAATTAATGAGAATAATCGTAATTAATCAGTGACTACAATAATAATAATAATAGATAATATTAATAAATAATAATAATAATAAATAATAATAAATAATAACAATAATAAATAAACGAACAATAAAAATAAACAGCGCGAACGAATGCCAGACGGCGAGTGTGATGCCAATTTTCAGTGCTTTAGTGCTGTTATCGATTGCAGTTTGGCGCGAAATTTGAATTACTGCATCAAAATCTCTCGCAACACTATACCACCGCGCAGCTATCTATCAGTGGCTGAGCAACAGTGCGTGCAAATTGGAGAACAACTCATGGGAGAACCTTTTTTTTCTCAAAAGAGACATCCCACAAGTTCTTTCCCACCGGGAATTTCCCCCCTTCCGCTCCGCTTCCCTTGATTTCCCGCAAACTTTTCCAAAAACGCTGTGGTAACCCTCCGAAACGGGTAACTTTTTCGGGAAATTTTGAATAACTTTACTCAAAATCATGGGAATTTTCATTATTTTCATGATACTTCTACGAAAAAATCGTATTTTTACGTAAAAAATCAAAAAAACACAAAAAGATGTTTTAAAGTTGTGGTTTTTCGAGTAATTCAGCTTGTTTTCTTGGTCAAATTGGAACGGCAACTAATTAATTACTCCGTTGTGCTTAATTGGCCTGCTCGCCAGTTAGCCAGCCGGGTGGCGTGAATTGAGGCTAAAATAATGCGCCGCACGGATACATTGCGGGCATTGTGGCCAGCAACTTTAGTTAGAAACGTTTGGTGACAGCCGTCTGCTTGCCAATGCAGGTAATCCAGGTAATACCAATCCAGGTAATCCAGGTAATACCAATCCAGGTAATCCAGGTAATACCAATCCAGGTAATCCAAACCCATCTATCATCAACAACAATCCACAAAATGAGAAATTTTTTAAGCAGTGCAATTTTTCCACCCGATTCAAAAAATGCCCTAACATCGCATTGAAATAATAGTTTATTCCAGTTTTTAAAAAATTAAAAAAAACGAAAAACCAAAAAATTCTTCACAAAAATGATACCAAATGGAGAAAAATATATTTTCTCCACCTTCTTTTCTAACACAATAATAATAATAATAATAATAATAATAATATTTACAGTAAGTGGTTCGGCAGTACAAAACAACAAACCAATCATATGAGACAACAGGTGAAACTCGCACAGGTGTCAAATGTCCTAACTTACCTCAGGCTCGAGCTCGAGCTCAAACCCGAACCTCTGTTCAAGCCTGGACCTACCCCTCCCCCATCCATCATTCGCCAACACAACAAACTTACTCCGCGTAGCCTAGTGCCGACCGCTCGGAATCGCAGTCGAATCTGACAATGAGGTAATTGATAGTTGAGTGGGTGTGAGGAAATCGTGGGAGGGGTGGGGACGATTCGCCAAATTTGGGGAAATCTGGAACTGCGCCAGAAGGTTTAGTGAGGTTTTTTCGACGCCAAAGGCACTCCTCACAGAGGAACGACAACAAAATTGATTAAGTAAAACAATACCAACAAATTAATTAATTAATTAAAACAATAAAGTAAGGCAATAATAATGATAATAAAACAATAAAATAACAATTTTAAAAAATTTTGACAGTGTTATTTCCTTCAGTGAGAGAGTAAGGATTTAAGAGAGAGCAGAAAGAAAGAGACAGAATAAATTTTACAGTGTAACTTTTCTACAGTGACTATGGAAACACTGGAGAGTGATAGAAACAAAGATAGAAACATTGGCAGAGTGTTAGAGAAGCAGAACAAATGAAGGCACGGTGGTGGGGCAGAAACGCCAAATTTGGAAAGACGCCAATTCCAAAGCAACTCTCAGTGAACACTCAAAAGGCTATTGATTAAGTGATTAGATGAAACAATAATTCGGCACAAAATTTACATTATTATACAATAATAATAATAATAATAATAATAATAATAATAATAATAATTTTTACAATACCGAAAACAAATTTTAAAAAAATTATTTTCAAATCAAAAAAAATTCCCAAAAAACCACTAAAAATCACAACTATACATCGCCATTCATCCAAATCGCTGTCCCATAATCACAGCTCAAATTTTGGCAAAGGTCAAAGGTCAAAGTACAATGTACAAAGCGCAAAGTTCAAAGGTCAAAGTTCAAAGTTCAATTCCGAACTGCCATCAGTAGTGTATGCATCCGCATATCCAGTCGGGTGGTACCAACCCCCTATAAATCCACTCAAAAATCCAAATAATCGCGTTCGCTTTTGCCCAACGCGGCCACCAGCTCCTTCTCCATCCGTTCCGCGTCCTGTTTCGAAAGTGACCAATCCAGCTCAAATATATGCATCTGCTTTTTCACATCGATCACCTCTTGTGGAGCACCTAAATTTTAATTTTGCAAAAAAATTCACATTTCAGGTCAAGGGGGTGTTTCGGATAACGCGGGGGGGACAGAGGGAGGCACGGAGAGGGAGGTACGGCGAGGGGGAGGCTAGAGGAAGATGAGGGGGAGGGGGTGGTCCTCTAGACCAAAACTCATGCTCTAACGTCCAACTGAAAAATCAAAAATTATATATATATATATATATATATATATATATATATATATATATATATATATATATATATATATATATATATATATATATATATATATATATATATATATATATATATATATACGCTACCCAAGTCTACGTGACTGGTTTGAATTTGCTAGTAAATTTATTACGATTGCTTTCGAACCAATGGAACAAAACGCATCGATGTGTGGAAAATTTTTCACTTTTTATGAAATGGAACAGAAAATTTTCCATTTTTCATAAAAATTTTTCCACCATCGAATCTCAAACCTCAAACATCACTGACAACTGACACCAACAGACACTCGTAAACATTGTGAATTAGTGAGCGATGATCGTTTGGTGATTTTTGATCATCGATATTTTTCAGTTGAATGTTCCAAATAATAATAAATAATATAATAAATAATAATAATAAATAATAAATAATAATAAATAATAGAATAATAAATAATAATAAATAATATGTAACCTTGCTCCTTCAACTCCTGCAGCTCTAAACCATACTGCTCATCGTCGTGAGCGATTTTATTCCTCAATATCTTTAAATATGCGTTCTGAAATATTTATTATTATATTATTATTATATATATTATTAATATATGTATATTATTAATATATATGTATATTATTAATATATATATAATAAAAATGACCTGAACTTCGCGCGGCTGTCTCTCCAGAATCAGATCCACTTTCTGCATTATCTCTGACCGCGTGCTATTTCTGTCCTTCTCTAGCTTCTCTAATTCTCTTCTGTCATCGCAGTTCTCTATCATGGCGATCAGCCGCTTCAACTCGAAAACGGCCGGCATTTGGGAGAGGCTATCGAGCAACATTTTTATTTTTTATTTTATATATCTGCAATTATTTATTATTATTATTATTATTATTATTATTTATTATTATTATTTATTTATTATTTATTATTATTATTATTATTACTGTATGCGGAGCATGGACTGTAATAGACTGTAGAGCTTGTACTGCACAAGATGGACTCGAGTCCAATAGTCAGCCCGAGCCACTCGAGAACCCCAACCCAAGCCCACGGGTAATCTGGATTGCCCGTCCGCTTGGGCAAACACTTGAGGGCACTGTTATTGATAACTGAATTTTTGGACGGACGTTGAATGCACTCGCCCTCTCTCTCTCACTCACTCCTTCGCACTCTCATTCTCTAACTCTCTCACTTTGCCACACTCTCTACCATCCAGCTCAAAAATCAGGCTGACCTTAAATTAATGAAAAAATTGAAAATTCATAAAAAATTCAATTTTTTAAAATATCAAAATATTTTAGACAGACATACGCAGAGGTATGTAATTAATTATTTATTTATAATTGGCCTCTTACAATTAAAATATTCCATATAAATAGAAATTATTTCACACCAAATCAGAATTATTATTATTATTATTATCAATATTATCAAATATTTCACTAAATAATTATTATTTACTGTCGAGTGATAAGCTGATAAGTTACTGATAAGGTGATAAGTTAGTGATAAGGTGATAAGTGATAACAATTAAATATTTGTACGAGTAAAAGCGTACGTTCAGTGCACTCCAACGATTGTGATAACACTATCAGCAATAATAACATTACTAGTAATAATAGTAATAATAATAATAATAATAATAATAATAATAATAATAATAACAATAATAATAATAAATAATAATAATTTTAATACTTAATAATTATTATTTACTATTGAACGTAATTAATTATTATTACTGATTAAAATTGCTTAGGTAATACTACTTTTATTACTGAGTAACTCTTTTACTTGATGGAACAATTAAGAATACTTTTAAGATTACTATAACTATTATTACTATTATTACTGTTATTATTATTATTATTATTATTATTATCATTATTATTATTATTATTATTATTATTATTATTATTATTACTATTACTATTACTGCTACACAGTACTAAATATACATTACTCTATACTACCCCACCACTCATCAAAATATTATGCTCAGCATTATCACGGGCCAAATGACTATTTACCCATCAGATGTAATAACAATAATAATTAATATTATATACAATAATAAATACAATAATAATAAAAAATACAATAATAAATATAATAATAAATAATAATAATAATAAATATTACAGTAACACCAAATAAAGTTTCACTTCCGCATTTACCACAAAAACAAGAATAATTATAACGGTAATAACAATAATATATACAATAATAATATATAATAATAAATATATATACATAATATAATAATAATAAATATATAATAATAAATATAATAAATAATAAAAATATATATTTATATACATATAACCGATACCCTATTTAACTGAAATGTTAACAAACATTGTAAGTGTAATCACACGACCCCTCTGACTGTCATAATAACAACAATAATAATATATATATAATAATAATATAATAATAATAATATATAATAATAATAATAATAATAATAATAATAATAAATAATATATAATAAATAATATGCACCCAAATAAGACAAACATCACGAATTCAACCACCGATGTGTAACAAATGCGCAATGGTAAACAACCCAATTCAATTAATTTAGATATATTATTTATTATTATATATTATTAATATATATTATTTATTATATATATTAATAATATATAATATTTATTATATATATTAATAATAAATATATATTAAATTTATGAATCGACTGATCCGAAACGATATCGAGTGAAAGATGGCGGTGGAAATTAATGACCGCCTGTCTAATATGCACGAAATCTGTGCTCTCTCCATTTCACACACTCTCTCTCTTTCTCTAACACGACATTTTATTTCGGAGAGCCAAACACGTGCTGATTGATGCTCTTATTATTATTATTATTTATTATATTTAATTAATATTATTAATTATTATTTTAATTAATATTATTAATTATTATTAATATATAAAAATGTCCTTTGATGTCTAAAATTGACTAATTTGATAAATTGCTCACAACATTTATATAGCATTAAATTCGGTACACCCAACGACCCACATACGGAACTTAATTATTATATACAATAAATAATATAATAATAAATAATATAATAATAAATAATATAATAATAAATAATATATAATAAATAATATATAATAAATAATGCATATAAACGCACAAAAACCCGAATTCAAACTCAAAGTCAGGCCAGTCCAGCAGCCCCGACCTGAACCCCAACCCGTGACTTCAGCCCGAGCCTAAGCCTCAGCCCGACCTCCAGCCCGAACCTAAACCTCAGCCCGACCTCCAGCCCGAACCTCAGCTCAACTCCTCAAAGCTTCATAAACTCAGCACTACCACCACATACACATTTCTATGCCAATTTTATTGTTCGTTAGATATATATATATATATATATATATATATATATATATATATATATATATATATATATATATATATATATATATATATATATATATATATATATATATATATTGAAGCGACGAAAGAAAGAAAAAGAAGTTCTGTTATTGATCATCATTCAATCTCATGAACATAATATTATTAATATGAAATATTATATTATTCTGAAATGAAAGTATTGTAAAGCTGTACATCTGTGTGATGCTCTCTACGCATCTGCTCCATTTCCTTCTTCGTACTAGCATTGCCTCTCTCAGCATTACACGCCATGTGATCAGAGACAGCTGGGA
>JAPYMA010002624.1:0-12323 GCA_035041965.1 Anisakis pegreffii
ATGTACTTCGTTCAGTTACGTACTCTTCATGGAAGTTATCCAATCCTTTCCCATAATAATAATAGTAATGGTAATAATGACAATAATTATGATAATAATAATAATAAACTAATAATAATAATAACTATAACAATAACCCTAACCATGGATCAGAAACGGAAGCAAAAAAAAGAGAACAACAAAGTAAAAACCAAAATGGAGAATTAGCGCAAAAATGCAAACAAAAAATTACTCAGTAATCATTTCGTTAACAACATTAAGAAGGTTAGATTTGTGAAGAGAAAAACGAATAAAAAACAATGAATCCATTATTCTTTTATGCAAAAATTAAGCAGGTCTTTAATGAATCTACAAAATCACTCCCGATAATTTCTGTGCAAACTTTTATATTTTGGCATGTAAACTGGTTCTTGCTTGACGAATCTGATGAATGCTTCATATGCGCTTCACTGGTTCACCTCAAACTTTAGCTTTGATCCGAAACAATAGATTTTGGTAATATTAAGCTAAAAAAATAGATGGTTACTTCTCATCGAACACGCTCATTTCACGGGCAAACTTCAGAATGAACTGTATTCCTTACTTAATTTCATTTAGTTATAACAATATGAACTGAAATGCTGAAAAGTTCCGTTCATTTTATCCTACTTTATGTTTCCGTTCAACAGCGCACTGAGAAGACAAAATCGCATTATTTTCCGTTCATTCTTAATAACAGTTGTTATTTTAAGAATGAATGTGAAAATTTGTTATTACAATGTGCAACATTTCCAAATTTCCAGGTGATATACTCCAGAAATAATATAAAACAAAAACAACACAACACCGCAGCAGAATGATTCATGTGTTCAACAGTCCTATAGATCCATCATCGATGAGCGAGTTTCAACGACCCAAAAAAAGTGGTGAAAGTTTATTTAAAAGCGATTCTGTGGTTAGTGAATTGAATTTAGTAAATATGACTATCATTATGTTTTCATACAACTGATTTTTATACTTTCTATACGGCATTAAGCAATTTTTTTTCATGATTTAGCCTAGTCATCTCATTTGATATTCACATAAGTTCATATATTTGATGACTTTCAAATTAACAATTTGGTAAGTATGATTGATTGACTGTGTGTTCAGATAAGTTTTGCTAGTATACACAAATTAATTCTTATTATGAAAGGTATCAATAATTCAAAAATGTCACTGTGAGAAACTTCAGTAATAAAGAATTGCGTTTTATTTATTATGCCAAGAACAGAAAACTGATTAATATGGTTGCTTCAACAGAATAAAAGAAAGATCACATATACCGAAGATGGTCGACGTGTTATCGATGGTAAAGTTGAAATGGAGCAAAAACCAAATGAACTTTGGTCAGTTGCGCTTACGCGTTCAGTGGTTGGTGACTGGAAGGACAAATGTGACGAACGTCTTGTTGAAAGGAGATGGAATTTCTGGGAATATCGTAAGAATTTTTTTTGATTTCATCGTGTTACATTAATTCATTCATAATAGCTGAAAACGACGGATGCAAATGATTGAAGACTTTGCAATTGTTTTTTGCTATAATTTCATTGATGAGCAATTATCTGATTTCATTTTCAGTTCGGCAGATTAACGAACGATACCAACTTTCGAGCAAGGCTTACAGTGTTCCACTGTTAATCATTGTGAATATTGTTCTGTTTGTATTGTTTGTACGCGTGTTTTTCTTTTGAATATTCCATTTCAGTTGCATATTTTATCGTTGTTATTGTCACTTTCATTTGCTATCTATTTTCAGATCATATTCACTGTATGAGCGAATAGAGTAGTCGTTGTTTTATTGCTGTTGATCAGAGCATGATTTCACCTCAACTAGACGAAACTGTTTTATTGATAAAAGCGAAATAATTTGCTGCTATCTCCCGGAACGATTAGAAAAACAAGTTGATTTCTCCCAAAATGTCCCTTACTCAAAATTTGCTTGAATTCGATAGTTATATTTCCTGAGCCGGAACAACATTTTTTTACATATCTGAATTGCCCTTCATTTTAATACCATTTCGAACTGAATCATTTATTCACAACTTTAATACAAGACTGTTGCGTGCAGCAACGTGATGAACAACTTCTTCGAAGGTGTTTTACACATGCGCATTCACATTGCTGTTTGTTAATGCACCGCCATGAAAATTACCGAAAAGTGACGGATCGCTCTCAGAAATATATACATCTTGTGCAAGTATGTCCTTCATCAATGAGTCGTCGAAACTGAACAAAATATTTCTTCATCGATATTTCATACATTGTTATTAATCAGTGATGCATCCAACTCTAATAATGCACATATGCCGTCGATATCGATAAACGAATAAAATGTTTACAACGACAATTATTCCACATTTGTTTTCATGGTTCGGATCTGATATTGGATCACGATTCAATTTTTGATTAACATTCATCGTAGTGATTGATTCAAGTACGTTTTTACGTTGACTCAAGTATGTTTTCATTCAATGTTTTTACGCTATCCTTCTTCATTTTACTACTTTAATGTTGAAATCATCGAATATTTTTCAAAACGTGTATGTAAATATATTTCATCATTTTTCCGACAAGTCGTCCACCAACTGACTGTCATTTCATAATCATCAGTTCAAAAAAGTGCATTGTATCACCTCATTAATAATAGTTGATATCAGAAACCAATTTCAAGTTTCAAAAGCGGACTTATCATCACTTATTCATCTCTCCAAGGTCCCAACTGGTTTCCCTGATAACTCCCTTTTCTCCCCGATTCTATTCATTACAGCGCATCTTTCGAAGATATTGACGCCAAATTATTGCTTCGATTTTCGCATCTGCTTTATATCAAAATAAATTAACACAGCAAGCGACTGCATGATGTTCGCACGAATTACCTTCATTCCACGAATAGTTTCTCATTTATGTTTTCACCACATCATCTTCACTTAAATTTTAAAACATTATTTCACTTGTCAATTCAATTATATCTTTTTCTTTTATTCAACGGTATTAGTGAATCGCACATCGAATCTAAGAAAAACAGATCTGTTGATAAAATCCTGGTAGGGCTTAGAGAAGATCAATTCATTCATTCATTTATGATATCTTCGATGAGATTGCACGTTTGAAATTATATTGGCAGCAGCAGATGATCTGGAACCGTACGTTTTACTGATATTTCAAACTATATCCAATTTCATCTTCAAAAGTTCAATCTTTATTTGTTTCCAAATGTGAACAATCATTCTCATAACAATTATTCAATATGAACTTTCAAAAAAAGAACCGCGAAACAATTCGCTAATTTCTTAAAGATCATATAATCACACGCGATCTAAACATTAATTAAGGTGTCCATTTATTATGATGCATATGCTATATACAAGAATGAATTACGAGACTGTAATACGTGCTATTGTAACGTCAATGATCGGAGATCAATGAAAAATGACTGATATTCATCTTGCAAAAAAATTGAAAATTTATTTTTTATAACAACATATTACCCAAACAGGAACACAATCAACGATGAGCATCTTTACTCAGATCCGAGCCAGAGATACTTTTCGCGATCTACACATATCAGAAACGAAAAGCAAGTACCAGGGTGAATAAACATGTAATTTTAAACCAGCTACTGCTAAGCTAGCAGATCCACTGTACTTAGCACCTTCACTCCAGAGTTCTACGGAAATCATGATAAAGCCAAGCAAGCGACAGGCTCTGAGTGTTCCACAATCGCTCATTGTCACTGTTGCTCCAAGTCTCAAAGAGAACAACGCTGTGATAACCGTTTTCTTCATAAGTTTCATATTATACGGAATACTGAACAAAGAGCTGAACGACGGTTCGAAATGAATTCCAGGTATAATAATGAAATGAGATCACCTCAATCAGTGCATATAACGAATGATCTTAATATCAACAACATTACTCATGTTCAATATTGTATCGTACTTGAAGTAGAGCAATTTGACAGCATAACAAAATACAAAAATGACAACGAAAATGGTGCAATAAAACATTTCATCTGAAAGCGTTGTGGTTAGAAGAGAAACACCATTAAAAATCAAATAAAAAATAGTTTAACATACCATACAAGATCTACGAAGTACACAATTGAAAAGAAACATTTCATGAACGATTTAGAAAATATTAATATGCATTCGGTTGGAAACATCGATAAATTAGGGAGCAGTCTCTTTCGAAAACAGATTCATGAATATCGCATCTGTAAACAACGTTCATTAGTTGTGCACTCCATACTCAAAAAGAACCATCTCAAACACTTTCGAGTAAACAAATTAAAAAATGATAGTTATAATGAGTTTGAAGAATCCAACCATTTCTTATCACTATTTCAATACAGAAAATTATCGCTCGATACGTTATACATTTGTTTTCAGTATTCGCTTCCAATACAATAACTGAATAAATAAGTTTATCACAAAGGATCGCAACACCACACAAACTATTACTCCATTTGAACAGATATTGTATGATCACCTCCAAACAATCCGACAGCTGAATGGCATAGTGTTGTTTGGTGATCGGATCCTCCTGGCAACGCCAGTACCAATTTACCGACCCATGAAGGGATGGAAGGTTTGGTGGCCCTTGGCGACACCCACCTTCGATACATGACGCGTTAAAAATACAATTCAATGGGACAGTATAAAATATGATTCATAATTAAGGCTGAAAATATACAACATGAAAATAATTTGGAACGGCTTTTCTCATTGATTAGTTCAACTCGAGAAAACCTTATTTGTATCTTATAAATGTTACAGCATTCAAAGAGGTCAACAAACAGTTATTCACACAGACGAGTTAGTGATCATACCACAAAACAACTCATTAACTTCATCCATATGAAATGACAAAAGAATCAACCTTGAAATATATTAGCTTTTCAATGAAATGAACATTGTATAACTTTCCATTACTTGCGCATCAATCGTATGAGCTTTGAAGAGTTCTTTCTCGATTGTTTCACTGAATTCAAACAGTTCCTTCCAGTGCTGCAACAATGACAATAATAATGATGCATCCATCATATAATACAACACAGTTGCAAAATTGCTGTAAAATTCTATGCGGACATGCGAAAATTCAGTGATTCTAGTGGCACAATAGTCCTTATGATTAAACCCCAATGACACAGCAAACAAAAATGAAATCTATATTGCTGAATGAACTAAATCATAACTAACCTTCAAGAAAAATCCCCTAAATCGAGCGGTGAAGTATTTGTACCAACTTGTGTTCACATCCTCTCCTTTAGTGTCGCAGTTTACGATGTGTTCAGTTAGTTTTACAGTGAACTTCTACAAAATAACAACAACGATAATCGTATACAATAAAAGAGAGAACCTTAGAGGATTTGAATGATGATTTAAAAATCAAGCAGTTAGCGCATCAAAACAATTTGACGTGAACAAGAGAACACTCACATGCAGGACGTCAAGTAATAGGTTCTGAAGGTATTCACGTAAATCCTCGAACTCACTCTCCAATGACCCTAAGTCTTCATCGTTCTGTTCATCATCATCAAATTCCTCCTCATCTTTACGTGCATCATCATTATCAATCTTATCAGTGTCCATCTTCAATATTCATTTGATAACGTTTATCAGATACACATTTAAGACAATATAACAGAAAGCGAAATATTCAGCAAAATAAACAAATTTTCACTGATACGTCATTTCATGTTATGCTATCCGATTAGATTCTTCAATAAAACATTTTCTCAGTGGAGAGTTGATGAACAACGAAAATGACCCGAAAACACATAAAAGTGTTTATTTGAATTAGTTTTTTTCGGTGAAGGGATAATATCTCAAACGTACATTCTCCGAGTTTTGATGCGATGACTTATTTTTGTCTGCGCTTTTTCTTTGAGCATTCTCCAGTTTCTTACGACATCTCCGCAAATGTCCAATCACATGCTCCACTGAACCACACAGTAATTCCCATGTCCACATCCTTAAATCATAAACTAACTCACATTTGTTTTAATTCTATCCGAAGTCTGGTGTCGATGACCATCAAGTACAGTTGCAAATCATACAAATATAATAAACAACATAGATCAAAGTGGTAGATCGAAGCGAAGCGAGAAAGAATCACTACAAAATCGGCCAGGAATATTTCACGGTTCCAAAAATAGATCGAAATCAAAAAATGTGAACAAATAAAAGCAATTCACTAGTGAACGAACGAAGAAGAGAACTGATCGAAACAATAACAAAGATAATTTATTGCGCTAAAGAAAGGGAAATTACTCGTAATAATGGAAATTGTAACCTTTCGAATTCCGACTTCATTTCATCGCTAAAAATCCATGCGACAATAGTACTTGCATCAATGATTGTCATTGTAACCATTTTATTTGCAACCACACTCATCATCTTCAAAAAAAGAGAGTATCATCGACGTCAATCAAATTTTAAAAAAATTCCACATTAAACATTTACATCCGTATAAATTAACAACCAAAAATAATCACTTCAAGCTCAGACAACCCCAGATTATTTTTTAAATTCTTTATCAGCTTCTAAATACTTGAATGGTTTTTCATCAATGCAAAAACTCTTCATGAATTAATTAATCAATTTCAAAAACAACAAAACAATCAGAAATGCGTTGCACTGGATAAGCAACTGAAACGGTTCATTCGAAAAATATAATAAACAATAAATATTCACGAGAGAATTCACATCAAATAATACCTGCTGATTGTGCTTCCAAACCATATAAAGTGCTTTCAAAATTATCAATTGAGACTCTTCACTTGCTGCATATTGTTTAAACGTTTTGAAGTACCTGTCATTAAATTTCATTCATCTGCGAATCATTTTGAAATTTTGCACAGCCAACAATAAACAAAAAAAAGAGTCCATATGAAACGAGTAAGCTGACCTCGTAAGCGCAGCAAACGAATGACTGATAGTTTTTTGTGAAAGGTTCAGAAGAACGGCAACACAAGTGCTCAATGCCTCTTCTTCAGAAACACTCCAAACATCTAAATCCGAAAATATCTCCGTTAATTCTTCATTCGTTATTTTGTTTCGAATCGCTTCATTCAAATGAATTGCCAATCGTCCAACTGGTGTATCTTCTAAACTTTCAAATCAAATTAAAATTTATACGATTATTAATTGTCAACTTAAGTATTGTTCTTTTTAGTGACAAAATAACAATTTCTCACAATAATAATTAAAAAACTGGAATTAAAATGTCTCAAGAATGAAAACGATAACAGACGTAAAGTTTCAAAGAAAAGAGCAAAACGAAACCATTTTCAATGTCATAAGTGATGTATGGTTTTGTTGGCATAATACGACGAAACGATTCTGGAAGACAATTTTCAATGCGCTGATGGTATGCAAGACACATACATTTTTGTAGCGCCTGAAATGTCACTTCTATATTGATAAATGTTCAACACTCTTTTAAATGCACCATTAAAGTTACATTTAACATTGTCTGTAATCAGAACATTTCTTTTAAAAGGAATGATCACTACACAGATCCACCCACCTCACGTATGAAAAAATATTTGGCGGATAGCGTATCCAACTCAAGACAATCGCTCCATTCCGACCATGACCAACGGTACTCAAAATTTGACATGTGATAACTGAACCAATCGATCATTCTTAAATTAAATTAAAGTCAATGTCGTGATTATGACTGTTATCAATATACGCATTATATAAGTTATAAGCTGGCACTTCTCAATGTTTGTTTCAAACCTCGAAAAAAGGCTGAATGTCAAACTTCGAAAAAAGGCTGGCTTTACAAACACATACAGCACAAAAACTTGAGCCGCGATAAGAAATATGCGCAGTATTACTACACGTTCAATTAAAAATTAAAATAAAAAAAACACAAAGAATCTAATACTTCCACCAAAATATTTCCTTAAAAATCATTACCAGAGGAATTTCAAAACATAATAAAACAGGCAACAGAATACGATAACGGCTATGAAAACATACTGATCAACTGCAGAGAAATGCATTGTATCGATACGCTGATAAAGCAGTTCGGTTGCCTGAGCAATCACCTATAACATCAGTAACAATTAGTAGAGAGAAAGAAATCTTCAGAAACACAATCTGCCAAATAATGTTGTAAACGATTGAACCTGAGGCATGCTTGTTGGCTGAATTTTACACAATTCGATCAGAAGACTTCCATAGAAAAGTGGTCTTGTTGGTGGCTGTGGAAGACGGAAAAGTTGCGAAAAGATCACTTCAAGAGCCATGTAATTGATCGGTACCGTATGCCGTTTTTGATAATCAAGCAACTCAGTAGCACTGCAATCAATAAAACTTGAAGTGATTTAACAATTTCAGCAAAAAACCTATAAGAAAACCTATTTCCAGCATATCATAAACGCTTATATAATGCAAACAACAAAGTTTCACCTGAAGCATTAATATTTCACATCTGAAATTAGATACTCATCATTTAGTGATATCACCAAGCTGCTAAATTAAAAGAAATCTTATAAAATGCGTGCTAATAATAATTTGTCGCTTTTAAAAATATGCTAAGAGTTGAAAATAACTGAAAAAATGAACCATTCTTTCCTATTCCATATGTTCTCTTCAATGATCCAACTAAGATCTTCTTCAATCAAGAAACGTTCAATCGAATGCGCTCCAGGCAACAAAGGACCCTTTAGAAATGAAACATCCTTCAGTTCCTTTTCCCATTAAGCAAAAAAAAGCAAAGATAGCACAATTTATCATAAGAAATAATAGAGAACGCATTACATAATACACTTAAATATCAAAACGCGATTATAATTCTTTGGTCAAACATTCATTGGACAAAACAACAATAACGAACCACACACTCGATGCTCTTACCAACTGGGTAGATCCACAAAAAGATTCATAATGGAGCAATGATTAAAAGGATCAATGAGAAAAGAGGCCAACTGAAAGGCAGTTAAACTGGAGTCTGTAATGCATAAATGTATCACTCACCTCTTCTGGGCAATCCGCATAGTCGAACAAACGGAATACAACAGTTGGTAATGGATAAACGCTTTCAGGTGTATGCGGTGGAGCAGAAAAACTTAAATTAAAATCTAATCAAAAGATTTAGCGGATCGTGCAATCAATTACTGAAACTGGACTCCTAGAAAATCATTTCAACGCATAATAACTATTCTGAATAACGTAATTGAACACAATAAATCGGAAATATACCTGCTAATATTATGCTGGAGTGCACCTGCTAAAGTACCATCAAATGCCACATAATAATGTACGATATGCTTTTCTTTCCATTCATCATCTCGTAACTTTGAAATTTGTGCCCATAAACAATCCAAATATTCCTCTTGTTCATGCGGAGATCCACTCCAAACTTGTAGTAACTTTAAAATATCCATTAATATTTATTTACATTTCACTTATGATACTTGATCAATATTTTCTTCGTTCTGCATGCCCTTTAAGCAAACAAAACCGATACGAGATAACGAGCAATTTACTCAAAAAGTTTTAGAACATTCGAAAAAACTCAGTTCCATCACATATAAACAATAGGACAAAAGAAAAGCATCTAAATTTACAACAAAACAATCTTGAGATTCTCAAAAGGCAACTGAAAGTATCATTGAAAAAGAACAAACCTTAACGTATTGCTTATTTCTGTGAGCAATGTACTCGCCAATTTGCTCTAGAATATTGTTCAAAGCCTCTTTATCACTTTCATATAATTCATGTCCAACATACGGCAAACATCGTAATACTACGTAGATGAACCAATCACTTCGCACCTTTCAATAACTCACATTCAACTTTCACTAGATTTCTTTTTCAATATACACACAAACGCACTTGAACACTGATTATGAAGTAAAAATCAAAACAGAGTTTAGAAACAAATGGAGGAATTTTGATCGAATTTTATAAACAATTTAATGAAAGAGATATATCGTTAGCATGTAGCAGTAAGAGGATAATACCTGTGGGATGTCGTCTTCAAGTGCCGTTTCCATAATTGCTTCTAAATATCGAAAGAACGAGTCAACACTCAGCACACGACTATTGACGATATTTGCCAGGAAGATTATCTGAATGAAACAAAAACTGCAAAGTGATTCGTACAACGCAATCTTCATTAACGATGAGTTTCACTTACATAGATCATGTAAAATTGTCTGCGTTCATTTATTGAGAACAAAGAAATATAAATTTTGATGAATTTTACTTCAGAATGAATTAGTTTTAAAAACTAATTTACGTCAATAGTCACAATAATCACTGCAAAAAAAATCATTCAGAACGCTTCTGATTAGGATAGTCTAACCAATCGAAGAGCGTGACTGTAATTGCTTGTTTCGAATTTCACTCTTAATTTCTCGAGGACTGCTTCCAGCATCTAAAATATTGTCAATTCACGAATGCATATAAGATTAATGAGGCTTCAAGATGTCACTACTGAAATTCAGTTTCTGAATTGAGACACTGAAAAATGTTGTTCCAGTTTATTCAGCAATCAAATCGAATCCTTTTCTGATACAAATGAATGTCATTTTCGTCATTCCTTTGCTTGAATATATTCACACTCGTGATCGTATGTAATAATAGAGTTTGGCGAATTACTGCTGACTCTTTAGGCAGTAATATTCTACCGATACAGATTTTCATTACTTCAGCAGTATGGGGTTTCGCAAAATGCGTTTGCAACAATTTCATAAATTTAATGAAGTACTTTCCACCAATTCAGTTGGCAGATTGAAAAGTATAAAATGTTTCCGTATACCATACTTAACTGGACAACGGTAATGATCGATTACTCAAAAAATCAATACTAAAATTATGAAAGTGGATACTGACCTCTCCTCCAAATGCAAAATTCATTTTGTTGAGCAATCCCATCAATGTGGAAAAAACTGTCATCCGATCGGGTAGAAAACAGACACTGAAAAGTATTGAATGCAAATGCAAACCCGTTGAGTTTCACGCACAAAAAACATCGAAAACTGACAACATAAGGTTCTATCATTTCAGCTTTGAAAGTATGATGCATAAGAAAAATGAAATGAATGATCTGAAACGAAAACAAACAAAAAATAAATGAAGCAGTCCAAAAATTATACCACTGAGGAATGACTCTGAGTAGATTCTCCTTATAAACGTCAAGTTCAGATGAAAGAACCTGCGCTAGACGTTCCATATTTGATTCAAGTGAAGGAGCCTAAATAGATGCATTTGAAAAAGCTTTTTCAAGAATCACCTCATCAAAGTGAAATTACTGGAAATCAAATTCTTGAATGATATTTTCAATTAACCGGCGTAATTTAACCGAACAGAAGCTTCCTTTCTGCATTACCGCGAAATAGGAACGATTTATGATTCTCAATCTCAAGATAGAATGAATCGAAATGCGGTGTCCATAATATGTGCCATAATGGAAACGTTTTAAAAAACTAATTTTGGAAAAGGAAAAGTCGCTTTTTGAGCTGATAATAACAACAGAAAGCAAAAAAAAACAAAATTAGGAGACTTTATACAACGAAAAAACTAATGCTGGAATTGTTGGAAAAAAGAGATAATATAATGAAATTACCGCAACATCACATACAGTCGCCAACAGTCTTCTAAGTCGGCTCTCAACATCGGTTGGATTATGTAATCTTCGGCGCTTGAAAAACATTTCTTCATCTGAAATCGACAGAAAAATTAAAATCCTTATGGCCACTCATTCTGTTCTTTTCTTTATTCTTATTCCTTGATTTCAAAAAAATACACTTCATTTCAATTGCTTCTGATATCAAGCAATCTAACTGTGAGGAACCATTCATTTTAGCAGTGACTTCAAAAAGTCTAAATACTAATGGAGAGCCGATAGAACATACTTAAAAAGTTCAAAAAATTCGTCTACTTGTTGAAAAGTCTTTCCAAAATTACTCATTAGAACGGCTATCAACATAACAAAAAAGTACCATCATCTTCTACTAAACGCTTACGACTGGTCAACATATTTGCCATTGTAAAATCGCACTCCCTGAAATAAGAATGTAGTTCTAGATAAATTCAATTCACTTAATCGAGAATTTGCTGATGAAAATCAACAATAGACATTTACATCAAGACAGTTAAAGCGAACATTAGTGGCAAATCATTTTACGGTGTCCAACAGCTGATGACGAATTCGAGTCAACAAAACTGATATATTGTTAGCTTAATAAGTAAGCAATTAAATTATTTGTACAATGATTTGTATAACGAGGATGATTTGTACAATCACCAAAAAAATAATGTCTGAGGATAAGCTGGTCGTGC
>JAPYMA010002625.1:0-100000 GCA_035041965.1 Anisakis pegreffii
GTTTATCATTGCAGCATCAGTCTGACTGTCATTAAATATCATTACGAGGGAGAGGATCTTCGAGTCACCCAAATAGCGACCCGACTCTTCAGGATGAGTGGTCCAGGCGAACTTTTCAGACCTACCGCTAACTTCATAAGGCAATTCATACCCTACGTTCGTGAAACTCATTTTTAAAGGGATATTTTTTTCTTCTCATATGCCAGTGCAGCTCTGAGCCAATTCTAGGACTAAGGATCAAGCAAAAAGTAATACAATAAGAAAAAAGATGAGCTGACAAAATAACTAGCCTCTGTGTCGTCGAAATCCGATGGCGACTCTCGAACACCAATGCCTACTGTTGATCGAACCATTGAGCACCTGAAACATATGTAGCAATCAGGAGTAAGAATCCGTTAGATTATATTCCAAAAAACGCACTCGACACGCCGAAAAATACATCAACAGCGAAGAAAAATCAAAATACTTCATAGATTTCACTACACCAATTTTCTACTGCAAAACGCAACATTCTCAGGAAGTTTTCATTAAAGACGTTAACAAAATGACTTAAATTTATTATCAAATCGCAGAATGAGTAACGTCAATTAACATTAAACTTTCTGGAACCGTAATCTTAGATATCTAATCATATCATTTGTGGTCTATTTAAAAAGTACACGAAAATGACGATAAAATGCGAATTTATCGCTGATAAAAGCAACTATTCAGGAGAGCGCTCAATTATAATTCATGAATATGCTGAATTCGTTGAGTTCACGCAAACTGGTTATCATTTGCGCAATTAATGTGACTAATTAACCATATAATTAAAATTAATTAAGCTATATAACAAAAAAGTCGAGTATATGAACGTGAACTGAACGAACAGATAGTTCGCAGCGGAATCACTTCGGTATCATAGTGTTTAGTTTATAGCCGTATTTTATAGTGGAAATAAGGACAAAAATAGCTCAAACAAAACGGTTGCCTTGGAAAGCGATTAGAATCTTGTACATATGCAAACATATCTGATTGGAGAAGGCTTTTGTTTTGTGGAAGTCATAAAAGATGTCAGACTTTGCGAGATAGAAAGTGAGCTAATTTCAACGTCTTTCTATCACTGAACATCGTTTATTAGACTTCTTATTTTCTTTGCTACGTCATACTGGGATATTACGAAAAGCATTTTGGTGATGGAAGAGAACAATTTTGGTGATAAAAACTATGAGAGCGATTGTAACAGCAAGGAAAAGAGTGAGAACCTGTTAAAACTAATGAAAATCCTTTTAGGCCTTGAAAATAGGAGAATGTTGCCATCAACTAACCGCATTTTCATACCCGATTTAAAAAAACAACTTCACTAAGGCGTTCTATCATAACATATCAACTGCACGAAATACTAATTTCTAGGCATTACCCCTTAACACCTCTAAATTACACAAAATAGTAATTTCACCCCCCCATGAGAACCACTGGTATAAGGGCTTAGCATGACTACCAAACTCTTACAAACAAATAAATGAATGAATTATTCCACTGCTTCAAACCACCTTTATGCTCAGGTTTGCTCAGAACCACATCATTTCAGCACATTCTATTTACAATGATCAGTCTTTACATTACTTGAAAAACATCGACGCCACCATATTCAAACTAAAACTGTCCTCAGGTTTTCATTGAACCATGACTGTTTCCCAACATCATCGGATCATCTAGTTTCAGAAAAGTACATATTTTGTTGAGCTATTCTGCTCAACTCCAGAGAAATGGCTTAATTTCTTAATCTATCTGATATACAGGAGCGATTGGAATTCAGCTCATTTCAACAAATTACATGTTCATTGATGGATTTTTTTAGAATTGGGATAATCAGAAGCGCAATTTTAAAATAACACTGTCCTCAGGTTTGGAAACATACTGTGGTGTCCTTATATCATCAGATTCTTTAGTTTCACAAAAACATACAAGTTCACTGTCATTTTTGCTTATTAATTTGAGAGAAACTGCCCAATTCCTCAGCTTCCTGCTACAATGGAGCGATTGCATTGCAACTGATTTCAATAAATTTTATCTGATTACATACATCAGGAATATCAGGGACAATATTATCACACCAACACCATCTCCGATTTTCGAACAGAACGATAAGTATTCAAATTTCACATCCAAATATTTCTTCATTGTTAAATTCGTTTCAGCTATCGCCTTTTCAGCAAAAGTATTCAAGTCGCGTTTGATTGGATGTAAACTTCGCATTAGTCTGCAGATAAAATACGGGAATTTAAATGTACTTAGATTGATTCGAACCGCTCATTTCAGGACCGCATATTTGGATGTGAAAGTTGAATACTATTTGGACGGATGAAGAATGTTGTCTCCCTTTTATCATTTCCAGTATGGGAATGGCTTTTTCGATCAGTTGAGAGATTAGCGATAGCTCTCATTCAGTGGAATGAAATCTGGAAATTATTTAGATTCAAAAACTGAATTTAGAACTCCATACCAGCTGATATGAATGAACTGAGTGTTTGATCAGAAACGAAAGCAAGAAGATCGCATGGTAGGATAGATCAGTGCGCGTTGGAGGGAGGATTATGTGAGTATTTTTGAGTTTGAGCTGACAGAATAATTGATTCATAACCAACTTGAGCATCTGCTCGTTAATACAGCGATGTGCCTCACCAAACGCTAAGAAAGCCTTGTTTGCATCCGAGGAACTCTCTCGAGCAGCCACCTTACAAAATAGATCGCCAAATTCTGGAATGTTCACTTCGTTATTGTAAGATTTACCATCAAAATATTTGCACTTTATTTCTTCCATCTATTCAGTTGATTCCGAAGTAAGATACCGCATTTCTGATCGTGAAAAAAGTGCCTCTTGAGGTAATACAAGTACGATAATCGAACAACAACGAAATGCCAACCTTTCTGCGATCTGGTAACATTGTAGTGAGCTTCAAGCAATGCGCTTAAATGCCGTATCATTTTCCTATACAAATTTGCACTGATTTCGAGGCGATTCAGTTTGCGTACGAGTTGATCGTTGCAAAAAATCGTTCGAGATAGACTCAGTGCATCCGCTGTCTCAGAAGCCATCGATTCAACAATGCGATGTTTCTTTTTTTTCTCAGAGCTATATCTAAGGTACGACCACGCTGAGCGTCATAACTCTCCTAACTTCACAATTGGCGACAAAATTTAAAGGAGATTTCTATTGTACTCAATCTCGGCTACAACATGGTATATATCATGAGTATAAATTTTTCCTGCCGAGTGGGTACCAATTGAAATTATTTGTTGCATTTTTGCACTTAACGCAAAATCGAAAATCTCGAACATGTCTTGATTAGTAGCAAATCTATCAGTTATGTTTTGTTCTCCTAGATCTGCACTACAAAATGATATATGTTATGCCCGGATTTATTCCCACTGAATAGTTAAGAAATTCACATTTCTGAACATATATCAAATGACAATCCCACCTCCGTCACTTGGCGAACTGTCACTTCGTTCGTACTTGGCGAAGTGTGTGTATGCCGTTTTGATTTTACAAACCTCAAATACAAAATTACCGTTTCGACTTCTAATTAATTTGGCTAGATTGAAATTGTGATACCTTGTAACTGTTTGTTGACAACACCGTCATTCAGTCTCATCGGTAGCAATGGATCTAAAACAACCTCAGGTAATTTAGGATTATTGCTTCATCTTATTTTCGATCCAGTTAGGTGTTGCCTGTTACCACAGTATCAGTTTGGATCTTTTGCTGTTAAGGCGGAAACCTATGTTCCTTTATTGTTTCGCATTTTTAAGGAGAAGAATTTTTAAAAATACCTGTATCATTCATACTGTTATGTCACACATGGTAATTATTTGTGAAAAGTAGCAAGATGTTAATTCTACCTAAGCGAGTTTCATCGTTGCCATTGTTTTATATAATTGAAAAGAATTGAAAATATGACACATCTTCACGAAGAGTTAATCAGTTGTTTGTTTGAAGATTGTTGAAGTAGTACTGAAAGGTAGTGATGATGATGGCTCAACATCCGAATGTGATACTGCAGATGACGAACGGTCAAATCAGCGAATTCATAAGTCTTCCACTTGCATCTCAAGTGGTGTCTGTGATTCATCCAACAATAAAGAATGTGATCACATGAATAGACCAATGGTTCATGTCGGGGTCAGCCGTTTGTTACTGACATTAGTGCACAATATCCACATTGCTCAAAACTGTTTTATCTCTGTGGTTGTATAATTGATATTTTCGAAATCATAAGCAATTATCGTTCGTTGCTTCATTCACGAAATATTAACATATGTAAGCTGTGCTCATGACGTCACGCCCTCAAGAGCCAATTTATAGGACGTTTTACGGGAAGCTGAAGATATTATAAATGAGCGAACGCATTCGCCTCGAGTTAAAGCAGCTAATGGCTGTGCTGAAGTACTTGTTGATGAAGTCGACGTTCAGTACAGGTGGGTGAATTGGTGATAATTGCGTGTCCGATTGAATCGTTCTTGATTCGGAGTTTTGTTCCAAAATTCTCAGAATTCAGTTTGAATTGGTTTTTTAAATTTCGTTGTATATGATGAAGACATTTTATCAAAAATAAGGTTATGAAGAGCACTTGACGGTAAAGAGTTGAAATGGTGAGAAATATTTTCAGTCCAGGACATAGCAAACACCCAATAGAAGTTATTGTGAGACACGAAACAGTTGTTTCACAAAAAGGAGGCGACGATTACAAATTGAATGCTGATAGTGAATCGACAACCATGCATGACTGTTCGCATCCTCTAATTGCATCGTCTAATGTTCGTCAACAAGGGTCATCACGTTTTTATCGATCCACTGATGATACTGATGATGATGAAAAAGGTAATGACTGGTTCATTGTTATAATCCATCGTCTGTTATAATCCTTTCCCATCAGTCTAACCATTTATATACTACGATGTTCCAAATAATCGGAATGTGAATTCAGCCGTAATATTCCTTGTAGATGGTGCAAGATATATTTGCAAACAATTGATTTTATTTTCCTACTTTGTGCAGATTAACACTAAGGTATCAGTTATAACATTTTATCAGCATGTTCAGCAGTATTAGCAGCAACAATGCTTACCGTCGATAGAAGACAACAGCATCGGGAAGGACGATGCGCTGCCGAAGAAAAAGCATCTAGTGGCAAAAAAAACGATACCTCGTCATCCCGAACGACAACAAGTAAATCTGTACAGAAGTTCGAAAAAGGTCATCGACGTGCATTTTCGATGCCCAGTTCAGGAGGAAATCGTATGACTCTGTCCATAGTAAACGACGATCAGTTGATGGTTAGTGTTTACTGTTTGGTTAGAATGATTGCTTATTTTCGTTTCCTTTATTTCTTCGGTTGTAATCGTTGGATATTAAATGTGAATGAGCAGTCAAATGTTGATAAAGCAGCAAATTGAAATTAAAGTTGTATAATTCAAGGATGATGGTTTGCATAAACGACATGTGGTCCGCTACAAACTTCAGCCACATAGACATCGTAATGCAAACAATACTTTACGATCGTCACCACACAATCCTCAACAACGTTCTGTTATTGACATGGAATATTCAGCTACAGGAGTATCATCAGCACCAGCAGTGGATCAAGATGATAATGAATTGGAAGTGAGTTTCAGCATCATAACAACAGTCTCTTATTGTTTACTCGAAAGGTTAAAGCAGAATTCAGTTCAAGAAGTAAAACTGAATGCTGCTTTCATAAGTGTACAGGCATCATTCGTTAGTGATATAGTTAAAAATTTGAATGATTTCAAGAAGTTGTTAACTGGAAAAATGAAGTTATCCCGTATAAGAAATGGGTGAGGTTGGGTTTTGTACGTTGCTTTTATCTGTCATTTGTTTATTCATTGTCATTTCAGATCGAAATAAACGAAGAAGAAATTGTAGGCGCCGCAACCGGTGATGAGAAATTTGGTACACGGACTGTCATCAAGAAGGTGTTTTTGGGGTTTTGATATTCCGTGCTTAGGTGGATGTTGCTAATACGATAAAAATACTACTAATAATAATAATGTTGATAAACCCTTTATAGTATTGATAATTGTAAAGATTCAAACTTCTCTTCTACTTTATAGTTTTGGGAAGCACGTTGGAAGGTAACAAATTTCGAGTTTTTGCCCGTTTGGCTTCAAGATAACGAATATTTACGAACCGGTCATCGCCCACCGTTACCAAGTTTTGTTTCGTGTTTCAAGAGTATATTCTCATTGCACACGGAGACTGGTAATATTTGGACGCATATGTTTGGTAAGTTGTTTGAGTTTCTATTCTCATATTTAACTTTTTGATGGTTGCTAGTTGAAGTTTAGTTGAGTGGTAATGGTGATAATAATGGATAAAAACAACAATAGTTCAGGTTGTGTTGCATTTGTTGGTGTGACGCTGTTTTTCTTGTTACGTCCCAATTCATTGGTGCAGTGGCCTGAAAAAGTGGTGTTTTCATCTTTCTTTCTGGGTGCAATCGTTTGTTTGGGTATGTCGTTTGCTTTTCATACGGTTCAGTGTCATTCGGTTGGTGTGGGAAGACTGTTCAGCAAGTAAGTTAGCTATTGAATTGTTGTTGTTGGCAAAACTTTTGATTTTCATGTATTTATATAGTTTTGATCTTTTTTGTTAATGCAGTTATATTTGTATGCATACATATGTGTATTATTAAACTGCAGTTAGTAATCAGTCAAACTGCTTTTATAATACGGCTACTTCAGGTTGGATTATACCGGTATAACTTTTTTAATAGTTGGTTCCTTCATTCCTTGGATCTATTATGGATTTTATTGTCGTACAGCGACGATGATCGTTTACATGTCAATGATCTTTATGCTGGGCATTGCGGCAGTCATTGTTTCACTATGGGATAAATTTGCTGCGCCGAAATTTCGACCGGTTCGAGCCGGTGTTTTCGTCGCAATGGGTTTAAGCAGTAAGCGATCCTTTGTTCAGTTTAGTTTTTTGGATACTTGGCTCGTCATCAGTAAGTAGCAACAGTGAATTCAGCCTTTCTGACTTCACTGTCTCCTCCCCTGTTCGAACAGCATGTAATTGTGCTCATCAATGGAATCACCTCATATAATCGGGCGAGTGGGAAAATTGGTGGAAATAATTTCGTTAATATCATGAGGATAGTAATAGCTGTAGTGAGAATCGAAAAATAAAATAATGCCTAATAGTGGCGCATGATAATGTGAACTAAAAAGAGTGAAATGATTAATGAGAAGAGAGGAACAAAAGTGATGATTGTAGGTATTGTACCAGCGATTCATCTTTTTATAACAGACGGTATTCGTGTTCTGTTGGATGAAGCATCATTGCATTGGCTTTTGTTGATGGGTTTACTCTATTTGACCGGTGCGGCAGTTTATGCGAGTCGTACACCGGAACGTTGTTTCCCAGGAAAATGTGATTTATTGGTGAGTGAATTCATGTCTGAAGTTCGTTGAGATTGATTAAGCGATGAACTCTTTCGTTATAATCTTGTCGCCGAAATATGCATGAACATGTAATGTCGTAAAGCACTGGAGCACATAGGAGCATTGGCTTTAATTATTCTTATTACTTTTCTTTGCTTTCGATCGAAATTGTGCATCTTTTGATCAGCATTTACTAGGTGATTATGTCACCTTCTGTTGTCGTGTACTCACTCGACGATTATCACGTTTTGTTCAGTTTCAATCACATCAGCTCTTCCATATGTTCGTAGTTGTGGCCGCATTTGTGCATTTTCACGGCATCTGTGAAATGGCGATGAAAAAACTCGAGCAAGGCTCATGTGCAGAGCAAGTTTTGGATCGATATGGTATCCAGTTCCAGCCATCTTCACTCGACAATTGGTTCGGTCTAGATTCTTTGTGAAAATTTGCGTTGGACAATAGTCATATCAAGTATGATGGAAATAACGCAAATAAAATGAATGCAACAAGTAATGCTAGTAACGTATTCGATAATCAGTGATGTGAACAATCATGCTTACATACTTACTGTAATGTGCAATTTCAACAATGTGCGTCTTCTGTGTGATGGTGTTTGCACATTTACTGCCGTTTAGTTCTATCGTCAGTTATCATAATTACGAATTGTATCCGCATTGAACTGCTTTATGTGGTGTTGACGCTTCGAGCATAAACTGACGTTGCCGCTTTGGTTATGTTATCGAATCCAGCAAGTTTCACATCGATGTTCATTTGTTCTGTCCAAATCAATCGCCTTCTACCTCTTGACTGTTTCCAGTTTGGAGACGGTTCATGTAAAAGCGATCGTTTCGCTATTGTATTGTCATCACGCCTCAAAATAAGTCCAACGAGCTTTCACGTTTTCCTACGCCCTTTCAGATGACAATCGTGGTATGATATGCATATCTAAATAATAATAATAATAATAATGAGAAAGTATCAGTTCTGAAGATAGAATGGAGAATCAGTGCAGTTTGTAGTGCATATTTCGTATATGTTTTTCTTGAAGAATTGACGAAATGAAGGCAATTACAAAACGGTGTCTCTGCGAAGGATTCTATCGTTGGTGTATTTGTTTGCATGTTCAGTTGTTTCGGATCATCACATTCAAGTTGATGAAATTTTTGACATTCTAAATGTTCATAAACGAATGTTCATAAAGATGAGTATGTTGTAGATAGATTGAGGTTTTTTCTAACATTTTCGATCGTCAATGACGATGATTTGAACGCTCGTTTCGTTTATGTCATTGTTTTTACTGCACTTATATTTTATGCTGCTCATATCAATAGAATGATCATCAAATACATTTTTTCTTTTTCTTAATTTCGCTTTGAATGAACCAATTAATTCGGTATGTCTGTCGATCATCGCTATGGATCTACTCGGTTTCATTAATTGTTTATTACTGATACTGAAGGATTACTGATTCACTACTGTTGGTTGTTTCAAACGGCTACTCTGAACGGTCGTTGGACAAATGTTCAGTCGATCAATCGGAATGTATTTTCGGGTTCTTTCTCTGTCATAAAGTTTGTTGAAAAAGGGCACTGAGTACTTTTTGAGTCCCTTTCCGTAGAAATCACAATATGGGAGAGTAGCCCGAAACCTCCGTGCTTGCCAAATCAATAATCCAAATCAGAATTTCATAAAGACATGATTCCCAACGCTATTATCGTTAGGTTCCCCGAAAGGAGAGTGTAATATTGATGATAAAGGAGGCATTGACTCAGAGTGAGTTGAATTCACTGATTAAATGAATATCTGTCATTGTTGTTGTTGTTGATCGTTTGATATGTTATAAGTTGATATCGTGTGGCAATTGTTTCATAACTTGTAAAATGACTCTATTCGTATGTTCTCCAGCAAACAAATACTCTCATAAAGTTTGGCAAAAATGTTTACAACTAAAAAATTTTTCATATACGCAACGATGTGTTTTCTATTGCGTCGTTTGATCCACAGTGTTTTTCATTTTGTTCGATTGCGATTTTAACTATAATATTTTTCATTACTTTTATATAATTAAACAAGAAATCATCTAATTATCTTTTTTACTGTAAAATGCAACTTCAAATGGGCTCGCTTGCAAAAATGGGCAAAAAGTTTGCATTTTTTAATAAATGAGGTGAAGGTGTAACGAATGTTCTGTCATATGCGAATGGCACATGTTGAGGTCAGTGAATGTAAGTCGCATACCGAATTAACATTATACATTTGGTGGTTGATAGCTGGCAAGTGTCGGTAAGAAGAACTTTATTCAGATGAGAATAATTATATTTATGCTAGAAGATTTGGTTTTGAGATTGAAAAAAAAGGTATTTTCGATGATGCTGATGATGATGAGGTATTTCAAATGAGTGAATGAAAAAGTTGGGTCGGCTGTGTGTTTTTTAAACTGAATTTTCGATCGATTGCATCGTTGAGATAAAGTAAAGGCGAATTGTGCACACAAAAACGGAAATAAACAAAATAATCTCTCAGCAGGAGTTTCTATTATAAAAGCATCAGAAAGTTGACGTGGAAGAAGCATGCGGAATCTAAAGCACATTCTTTTGTTGGAAAAGGAACAGCGGAAGTAAATTGATGGTCAGCAACTGAGAATGGTGTGATGAAATGATTGATTCCTTGATAAGACAAATGGTTTGATCAAAGACATCAGTCACATTGAACGGATTCAGAAGGTAACAGAAGAGTGACCACCTGGTGGATGATGCAAATTTTTCGAAGCAGTGAAAGTAGTTGTGGATGTTCCCGTTATTTTCGACTGAAAAGTATTTATTTCACCAACTTTATCTTGTGTTTTTCCTGAAAGTGAAAAAAATTAGAAAAATAATCTCAGGAAACTTTTATTTTTCAAATAAATTCCATCGATGAGTTATAAATTGTACGTTCTAGATATGAAAGCATATTGGATGGTTACAATTTCAAAAGACCTGTGGAGAGTGTTCGACTGGTCAATCAATCAAAATCGATTTTAAGCGCTTTGAAAAGGAGTTACATCTATAAAACGAACGAGCCCCTGAATGACTCATAGAAGTTCTTCCCGAACATTGCTATGCGTAGGATAGTGTCCGTATAAAATAATAAGGGTCACTGGCACAAGTTGCTCGTAAACAATATAAAAGATCGAAACATTAATTTGCTTTTCGCTGAACATGATTTGATTTGTCTCATTGAACATGATTTTGAACAGCTCATGTACTAATCTTTGAAAGTTGTTCGTTTCTTGATGATCTATATCAATATCATATGTGTGTATATTTATAAGTGCATGTTCTTTTACTGTCAAATGAATGGTATAGACCCCACACATTTAGAATGAACACTGCTTATTTTCAACCGCTCATTCGAAGGTTTGAGCTCTCGAAAATCCTCATTTTCCACTGGAACTCGTCAAGTGGAAAATTTGCAAATAGTTTCTACTCATATGATAAAATGAGCGTTGAAAGGTATTATAATTTGATGTTAACAGACGACTTTGATTCTACAATATAAATCTACCAATTTTTTCGTTCTCATTTGATGGTGTTGCCCTTACGTTTGCCGGAATTAAATTTCGTTGAACAGAACGTGGTGCCCTTAGCTGAAAAAAAAAAAAAAGAAAGTTATCAACTATCAACAACAATTTCCTTCATTCATTTTCCGTTCAACGCTTATTTGTTCACAAACTAACAAATCCAAAAGCAAATGAGTGGCACAGTTCTTTTCGAACGAAAATAAATCATTTTGAGTGGTCAGTTTAAATTTCGTTTTTTTTTTCTCGTTCAACGGTGTCCGGGTACTCGTGCTATTATCTCCCATATAATTGCTAGCCAACTTCGACTGTCAAAGTTCGATAGAACAGTGATTTTGTGGAAGATATGATCCAATTGTCTGGCTTGTTTTTCTGTGACGCAGTAAATAAGATTTTGCATTTTATAAAAGCGAAACAGTTCAAGTTACCAGGAAGTTCTTAAGAAGTCTGAAATTGACGATTAAATTTTTGATTTCGGGATTCATAAAGCGAAACTAGACGAATAAGAGACTATACAATTTTTTTGAAAAATCTAAACACCTGAGCACGTTGCGATATTGTTGCAAAGCAATATTTTGAGAATGGTGTGAGCTTGACAAAACGACCAAATCCACGCTCAACATTCAATTGACCATTCTCCCAAACCACTTCACCTCGACAAATCGTTCTCTCGCAAACGCCATGCACCTAAAACGCATGAATTCTACTGATTCACTGGGTAGTTCCGCACCATTCATATCACTACTTACGAGTTCATATCATATCCTTTTGACATTAAAACTTCACGAATTGAACAAGTAATCATTCATACGATGCACATATTCATCGGTACGAATAATCGATTGGAGATTTCAGTTTGCTAGTTACTTTCAATTGATCCAACAAAGCAGTGCTGCAGAGCGCATAGAAAGCCGAATAAAGTTGAATGGTAGTCGTCAAGAAGATATTCCATCCAAAAATGTTGTGTACTACAGAATAAAACAAAGAAATGAAGCAACAAACAACTAACGGTCATGCCTTCGAAAATATTGAAATCGCATGCATGATGATGCGTCTTTGCCGAAATCGTTCGCTTAGCATCGCCATTCCAAATGATCAAATCTGCGTCGGAACCGACCGCAATACGACCCTCGAAATAAAATAATTTAAAACGTCCGCTTTCCTCTCATAAAACTTCATGCAATCATTTGTTGTGAACATGAAATTGAGTTATTGGTAGTCGCTCGAATGAGCTTAGCAATTATGCTTACGATGAACAAATCCATCAACGTTAATTTCGTTGAGAATATTTGTTTTTGTAAAAAAAATATGGAAAGGATTAAATTCTGTAAGTGAATGCAACTTTTACTCTGTAAGTAATTTTCTTTCAATATTGTGCAACAAAATCATCCAAAAATAACAATCCGATTTCAAACAGTAACCTTCATTCTCTTTCAAAATGTCCCACTTCCCTCTTATACACTCCCAATTTTCAGTGTTGAGTTCAGATCTAGAATTCTTTGGATTTCGCTCCTAATGAACTTCAAGGCTTTGAGGTTTCTCCGAGGAATCTCAAAAAAATTTCCCCCATTATCGGGACATGAGACACTTTGCGAGTGTAGCATATAATCATTGTACGAATCATTCAAACGATTCGTGTGTGTATTATTATGAAGCAAAAAAAGGCGATCATAACTCAAAAATGCTCATATTAAGTAACTAATACGCAAACACATGCATCATATGCATAAATTGATTACTCGATCATATTAGATCATACCTTCCGAGGATATATGTTGAAAATTTTTGCAGCCGTTGAACTGAAAAATGATAATACAAAAATTGTTCGTGATCAAACGAATAACTTTAAAACAAAATTTCAGCGCGATTCTCATCTTTTTGAGACAGTTTGAGCTTGCGGATCCATTTTGGAATTAAGTATTGAACGAAATGAATGAATGAATGCAATCTTTAAGTGCAATTCAACCTTGTGATAGCCACAAAACGCATCGCATCAATTTTACCACCGCAAACGCCCTTCTCCCAAACGACACTCATACGATCTTCAATTCCATTAACACCGTTTGGTATTTTTGTAAAATCATTTCTACCAGCCATCTTTTGCTCCATCGTAAATGTGCAATTATCTGTGGCTGTCAGATGAAGTTGCCCACTGAAATCGCTACATGGATTCTTAAATTTTACAATAATATGAGAATAATAATTTAGAAGCCTGTACAATTTTTTTCTGGGGTCTCGTAAATTAACCGTCAAGCGTTAAAAGCAAAAAGTTCTGTTGAATAATAAATGTGGCTATCCGCGAATTGGTGTCAAGTCAATATTAAATTTGATATCACACGCAGAACTGAAGTAACACGTTTTTAAAATGTAATGATTATAAACTTTATGAAATTTTCGTAGACACTATCACCACTGGGCAATGCGTTTACCATCTTTAAGTGTTAGTATCGTTGAAATAAATTCCACTTAAAAATGTGCTTACCAAGCGAGTAGATCCATAAGAATAGACGGTGTGTTCTGATCACGACTCAGAGGTGGTGACAGAACATGACCGGCAGCATGACACCAATCTTCATTATAATAGTGTGAGCCATCTGTAAGTGAAAATATTAAATAGTGATAGAAATAACAGTAATAACGACAAAAATTAACGGTAGTAATCGTAATGCTAGAAGTAATATTCTATAAATAGATGAATGTGAAGGTTTACCTGTCGCAAGACCAGCTGCAATTGGTTCTCCAAAAACAACGTTACCACGCAGACGATGCGTAGCGATCACTCGAGCTGCATCCTTCGACATCACATGAACAATATATAATGGACAGTTTGCTTGTGATGCTAGAACACATGCTCGATTCGTTGCCTCAGCTTCTAACTGCAATTCAATTCGATCGTTTTTATTCTTACTGAATTTCTTTCTTTTCGAATGATTCCCTCAAACATATATGTCTTAATGGGAATTGATTCTTTCACATCTGCTCACATTAGTTTTCATATTAATGAAAACGTGAACACTGTCTGTTTTAACTAGCCTGATATATTCTACTCGCTTAACAGCTGCAACAACAGCAAACCTATAGTGAGTGTTACCTGCTCAGGACGGCTTTGTGGATGTCCTTCGGGTCCAGTTATTCCTTGTTTCAGCAGTTCTTTTTGCTTCTCAATAATAACACGTCCATTTTCGGCATGGACTCTTGCTAATGCGCCAATTCGAGCGCATTCAAGCATTGCCTGATACAGCTCATCGTCGTTCAACATGAACTCATTATATGCCATAAAAAATTTAAATGAATTGATACCGAACTCAGCGGATTCGACAAGCGTTTGCATCTCTTTTTTTACGGTTTCATTGAATGACGTGATCGCCATCGACAAACCATAATCACAACACACCTGTACAAACAAACTTACGGTAATTAGTGTTTTAACTCGAATGTTAAACTGCTTAACTCTATTTAACAAAATACGTTCAATTCAGAGCGATTCCAATAGGTAAGTGAACCAAATCACCTTGCTGTCTGCCCATTCTCTCCATTTGCCATATGCCGCTAGTGGAAGCTCGCTCTTCTGTGGTATGACGAAATCAATAAACTGAAAACTTTCAAAAAATAATTCACTGTCACAAAACTGTGAATATTAAAAAAGGATCAAGGTGTGATAATATTATCGATCATTCTAAAAACGATACTGTTATCATAGTGATAATAATCATTGTCACGACAACAAATCTGGCTGAATGTACATTTCGATAACTATCATCAAAAAATATATTCATCTAAGAAGCCGTCTTCATCAACCAATCAGTAAGCGGTGATCTACTTGTTCTACGCCTATCCAGACGAATTTTTACCATTGTGGTACCACCGGCGAGTGCAGCCCTTGATCCTATGTAAAAGTCATCGACAGAAACTTGTCCCATAAATGGAAATTGGAGATGCGTATGTGGGTCTATACCACCTGGCATTACGTAACGTCCTTCCGCATCAATTTCACGCTTCAAATTTTGAGGCTTTGACAGCGATTCGCCAACTGCACTGAAATTTCACATAATTCCCTGTTGAGAACTGAACTGCTCACTTGCTTGTGTGGTCATTGGTGTTGTAAAACCATAAGATTCTTTCACGCTTTTCGAAGTTCCAATTTCATCATAAACGAATAACAATTATCAGTAAAGAGTGAAGCGAACAGAAAAATGAGTAATTACATTTACAGTGCTTCGTAAACAAGCGGTAGGTTTTGTGCAATTTTATTTTGCGTGTTGAACAGTCATGAATTGAAAAGTGCTTCTTCGAATGTCATTTTGACCTATGCGTCGATTAGTCAGATCAGTGACTCTTTGAATAAATAAAAAAATTCAGCCGGAATTGCTCACGTAATCAAGCCATTTTCGATGATTATATCACCTTTACATATGCCATCTTCATTAACGATTGTTCCATTACGAATCCACAAAGCCATTTATTCAGTCTTTAGTGTCACAATGATGACGATGAACGTATCTTGTTCCAAAACTGAAAACATTCACGAATGGGTGGATGATCAGATTCAAATGCTACTCATGCAAACAAAATTCGTTCCTTGACTGAAATTATTGACTGCATTTCGTCAGTTGAAGTTCAATATGATTGCGGGCGAGACAGTGAATATATATGTATGATCAAATGAACAATAGAACTAAATGAATGAATAGAGGAGGTGAATAAAAAGGTCCATTCAGAGAGAAACTGGGTCAGTAGTTAGTTGTTTGGATCGGATTTAACGAAACAGGCAGAAAGAACTATTTCGAATTGTCATCCAAATCAAAAACTGGAAATGAACTGTCACTTGCACTGATGCGCATACTTCGTTGAAATGGTGATGTTTCTATTCCATTCAAACTGTTCTATTTCTGTTCCGTAGCACAGAACAGTTCCAGAAAAAAGGACGCGAGGAATAGAATGGAGGGAAACAATTGAAAAGTGGAATAGAATAGAACAGTTTGCAAAAGTGTGAAACAGAAACATCAGTAGGTCCAAACATTTAAACAATCAGTCAACTCGAGTATTGTGCTTGCCATCATACAAACCAACAAATTTTGACGAAACGTTGCATATTAATTTTACGGATCGTGAGCTGGAACTATTATTGCAACTTTTTGATTACAGACGCTTATTAGCGATATGATGATGTGCAGATTCGAATTCTATCACTATGAATGATTGTTGACCAGTTGGGTATAACTGAAGTGTTCGCTAATTGCCTTCATTGAAGTGATGTAGCTTCCCTCGATTTGTTCATCAAATGAAAAACACATGAACACACGAGGCGATAAAATAGTTTATTATTTCGAAATATTGACTATTTCAGGGATAGAAAAGCATCAAAGCAAGAAACAATTACGACTGGTCAAAGTGAATAGGAACGGAATGCAAGCTTGAACAGAGTTGAAAATGAACTGTAACAAAACCACAATCGAACCATTTTCAACCGGTATAAGTTTTAGGTTTGCCACAAAACGTTAACGCTTCGTACCGATTCAAAACTTGGATGAATGATGTTATAAAAGCGGTAATGCCAGAATTCTGCACACAGATGAACAGACGGCTGCGAGTCTGTACTGGATCGCTGAATCGATAAGCTTCAAATGGAAACAGAAAGGTGGTAGGCGAATGATTTTCACTATTATTATCAGTGTTAACGGAGAATGAACGAAATTACTATTTTCATCAAATAAAAACACGCCGAACAAGCAAATGCGTCAAATGTGAAGCGTTGACAAATGCGAAAAATACAATGAGAGTTTCACAATGGAACAACATTTTTCACTTGAAAACGTTTGTATCATAGAACGGAACAATAATAGCAATCATCATAAGAATAATATCATCATTATTATTATTATCGCATTCAAGTATTATTTTTACTATTCCTAGTGGTTTATGTGAATTTTCGAATTTGATCGCTATTAATCGCATATCACTGATCGGGACCAATTCGTAATGATCTCTGATAATGTGACATATTAACATGAGGGAGAAGAGGAGTTACAATACATACCCAGCTGTTTATTGGAGACAATAAATCATCCGTCGTTTCGTTATCATTTTAAGATGGGAAGATGAATGAAAAAGAATTGATATAAATTGGGCAATCGTTGACTTGCCTCGGGATTATTTGAAGGATGGGATGATGATGACTAGTAATATTTGCTGCGGCAGATTGAACAGATAGCAAATGCGATACATTGAGAAAAGAGAGATTATTGGTAAGTGTATATGATAAACATGTAATTGATGAGATATTTTATTAAAGATTGTTGACAAAATAATGACCCAACATATCATTTTTTCTTAAAATACATGCTTAAGTGTTAACATGGAGACCAACGAAAAATGCTCATAAAATATTATGCATTTGGAACTGAAACGAAAGAAAAAACAACGAATAAACAAACAAACAAATTAATAATAATCAGATCTTCTTTAAGTAAGTATGTTTTTGTTGCACAGAAAAGTAGAAAACGAGAAAGAACGAAAAGCCCAAATTGTCGGCAGCATAGATCCACTTCATTAACAATAACAAATTATTATCGTCGTTATCATTTCGGAAAATGGGCTGAGAGACTGTCATTACATATATATATTATCAACACCGCTCACTCAAGCAATGAATCGATCAGTTTCTACCAAAAGCCAGTCGAACGACCACCAGGTGGATTCAAGACTTTTGTTGAAGCACGTGTCGATCGAGCGTCTTCTGTAACATGAACTTATCTACTGATTACATCATTAATCGCAACAACTTCTAATTCAAACTTTCGAATCTGCATCAAGCACACAGGTATGTTCTTAAATAACTACTCAGAACCAGGTTAAACACTGATAATACGATAAATTGTGATCAGTCAGTAGCCCTCAGAAAGTGTATCATCACAACAATTCTACTCCTCTAACAAATCTGCAATTTTTTTCTTCAAATATCTGATCCAATCATCAGCTTTTGTCTCACTCTGATCAATCCCTCCATTATAAACAGCATGGCACGTCAACAAGAGGCTTCTCTTTCACAACAACAACGAGGCAATTGATCATCTCATCACCACAATCAAGAATGCTTCAAAATCACCAATCTGAGGCAATTCCCCACAAAATACTTTCAACAGCACCAGCAGTTCGACCTATCATCACCTGTTGTCCGTTACCCCACTACCATCATTACATGTTTTACATCTAAATTTGTTATGCCGAATCACATCATTATATGGTTCTCTCAAAAAATATTCTCCGAAACACAACTCGCTTCACAACCACTAATGATGTTTCTCTTGCACACTTTTGGTAGACTGTTCTATTCCGCCTTTTTTTCTGAAACTGTTCTGTTCTATTCCAAGGAATAGAACAGTCCGACTGCAGTAGAAGTATCACTCACCAGCACACCATCTCTTCAATTTCCCTCATTCCTCTTGTTTGTTTGTGAACAAATTTGTCCGTTTAACAATATCACGATTACTACTTTAATAAAAGCAACAGAATATGATAAACAGCCTAGTCTATTGAATATCAAACAATGAAAGAAACGCTCTATACCGAATGTTGTATCGAACTGATTTCGCGGATGATGGCGCGCCTCAGCAGTTTGACGGAACGGTGGTGAGGCTCGATGTGTTTGGCTGCCTCCGAATGTTGACGATGCTTCATCACGTTCAACTTTTTCGGGAACTTGAACCTAAAATATACACGTTCAACAAATTATTACTGCAACTAGATTGCAAACAACATTGATTACATTGATCACTGAAGATAGAGAACGCTAGAGGGAACTGATTCGAAAAAGGATTGATCAACTGAAAAGAAACATGGATATATTAATTAATAAATGAATTATTGTTGTTCGTCAATTCAGGATCAACTCAAACCATGCGAGTCAATTATAAGATGATAGAATCGATCGATAATTCATTTTTATCAAGTCAGTTCAAAGCCATTCTCAACTCAACAACAAAATATCTAATTCACTCACTCGATCCCGTTGTTGTACCACACAGAACAAATACGGTGAATGCGTTGAAAGCGGTACAAAATGGCCAGCTTCATTGTCAAACTGAAAAAAGAGTGTTGAAAATTTCAATTGATTCTTTTAGTAATCTCATTATCATTCTTTTCATCTTGTCATTTTCGTTCTCGCATTAATTATTTTCATTATTGCTTCTATCATGACCGATAATTCAACAATCCCTGTCAGTAATATTCTTTTCTGTCTCAATTTTATATTCTCATTGCTTTTAAACTAATTGCATGGTGCTGCTAGAAGGATACTATTGAGGAATTATTTGGTTCGTTCATTAATTTCGATCACCTTTCCATCACGATACGCTAATCGCCCATCACAAACTGTTAGAAGCGGAGCCGCATGTGCAACAAACGATTCAAATATCGAGAAATCGCTTTGTGATTGTTGCGTTTTTGATGAGAACTTGCGTTTCACGCTCGTATCCCACAGAACCACATCCGCATCGGCACCAACCGCTATACGCCCCTGGAATTGAGGTGGTATCACTGCAGCCGGCGAATACAATCTCAACTGGTTTCATAACCGATAGATGAAAAAAAAAAACAACAAGAAAACGATTTCAACGATTCTCATTCAAGCAATTTGAAAGTGAGACTGTATGAGGATTGAATAACAAACATCTTTTACTGTTGCTAACGAAGAGTTTATTTTATCTTAAAAGTGATGTAAGACCGATGTGTAAACCTTTTTGGGATATAAATTGAATATTTTTGCCGCATTACTGCTCGTTACAGCAACAAAACGCATCGGATCCATATAGCCTTGGTAGACAGCTTTCTCCCACACCACACTCATACGTTCTTCTAACGCCGATACACCAACTGGCATTTGCGTGAAATCACTACAACCGAGCGTACGATCGCGGAGACCACGATGATCCGAAACGCAAACGCATAAAGGCGAACTGAAAACTGATTGAACAAAAGGTTTGTTACAAATGATTGCCGATTTCTTAATTTTGATACTCATGCACAGATCAACATCGACAGAAACTGAAGATGTAAAAATAATGACAGCAAAGAAAATCAAATTAAGCTCATAAAACACTTGAATAGTGTAAAAGAGCAGTAATGATAGATGTGTGTGAGATTTTATGAGTGAAATGTGTTATGAGACTTGCAAGACTTAGCAAAAAAATGATACATGAAACTAACTTTGCAAGACATTCAACTAGAAGTGTTGGAGTACGCTGGTCGACACGTAGAGGGCATGGCGTTAAATGCGCGGATGCGTGACGTGAACATTTATTGAAATAGTGTGTGCCGTTCGATGCCAACGCGCTCACAGAAATCTTCAAAAAAAAAACCTGCATTAATTCCATTCTGATTCATCCGGTAGTAACATACTGTTTTTGATGATAGTAATAAGTGTATAAATTGAAAGTAATGCAAGAATATTCATCTGCTCTCACGAACAGCATCGTTCCTTTAAAATGTGATCTGAAAGAATGAATTCAGAATTGATTTGCACTAATCATCATACTTCTGGATAGATGAGTGATGTAAAACGGCCACGCATCACGGCGTCACGTGCTTCTGACGACGAAACTGACATCACCGAAACCGGACAATTCGTGAGATTGCTCAGTACCGCTAGACGATCAACAAATTCACCTTCTAACTGCAATTGTAAACAGTTGCATTCGGTGTTCACTAATACGGTAAATGTATCAATCTTAGACTCACAACATCAACTTGCATCAATTGATACAGAAACGTACCGATTCTGGCCTAGATTGCAGATAGCCTTCAGGGCCAGTGATACCCAATGAGATCATTTTCCTTTCTAGAAAGGATACAATATTCTTGTTATACGGCAAAACACGAGCATGCGCACCGATCGATTTACAGTATTCGAATGCCTGAAACGCAAAACACTCAAATAGCTATCACACAACGGCTTCGATTCATTGAATAAGAGAAGAAAGAAAGCTGAAATCGCGATGATGACTGAGGATGTCAAACGGCTCAAGAAGATTTTTGGATGGCAGCTTAACTGCTCTCGAAGTAATGAAATGAATGAAACAGAGGATAATCACATGAAATAGGTGTTCATCCGAACGCAGATCAATGATGAAACTATTGATCGCCTTCTCCTTAACGACTAAACCCATTTCCTTTTTAACAATATCATTCCATGATGAGATCATCACACTGAATGCGAAATTGCATAATGCCTTTTGTTCAGCCGCCTTTCGTACACGATCACATGCTCCCAAAATGGATTCAGTCGAACGTGGTATGACAACATCAATAACCTGAACGGATCACTATGAGTAATCGAAAAGTTGATGAGTGAGAATCCGATGAACAGAACAGATGCAAGGGCAGCCATGCAGAACTGGGTGAAGCAATGACTGAATACGGCTATTGCGCTGAGAGGAGAAACTATATATTAGCGATGTTGAAGATAGGATATTTTACGGCACGGCTAGTTCGCGTGTTCGTGGAATAGTTCTCATCTCATTGATTTAAAAAAATCCATTCATAACTTTTCACCAAAATATGAATTGTTATTGAATGTAATGTTTTGCTTTGTTAATTATCATTATTATTGAGGTGTCAAGTGCATATTTCATACAGTAGTGGTGCCACCGGCGAGTGCAGCTTTTGATCCTGTTGCAAAATCATCGGCACTATTCGCAGATGACAAATCGGTATGCACATCGATACCAGCTGGTAATAGTAGTTTGCCGTTACCATCAATGATCGTCGCACCATTTGGCGCATCAAGTGATGTTGAAACTTGTCTGAAATTACGACGCTGATAATAGTAAGATTACCATCAACTTGAACCGAGCAAGTTACTATCTCAGTTTCATGCTGAAGCTTTCGCTTAAATGAAGTCTACGTGTATCTGAAGTTCAGGTCACACAGATCAGAAAATTTCTGTCCGTTCGTTCATTATACTTCATTTTGTGTTGCTTCCATAGTTTGTGAATTGAGAATCAGAATAAACAGCCAGCTGAGAACTAAATTCATCGAACGAATAAAGTATAAGATTATGAAGCATATGGTGCCTATGGATCACGCAACCTACAGTAAGCTTTTATCGTTCAAATAACATTCACCTTCAATTGACCTCATACGCTATGGTATAGTGGTGTGAACAAATGAATGAAGGGATTTCGAGGAAGGAACGATGCATAGAGATGACCCAAGCTTCGTACCCATTATCGTCAATCAATTAATCAATCCGTCCTTCATACGTGAGGAAAACTGTGAAGCAGATGTTCGGCAAACATAGCGAAATTATGCGCAAAGCAGTAGAGAGAACCAGTCAATTGTTACATGAAAGCTCAATGACACGCCTATTCTAACGAACAAGAAAAACGCATTGTTGATAAGGCAACCGAAATACGCTAATAGTATTCCCATTATTTTCGTTATAATTGTTATCACATACTATTAACACTGCTGTCAATCGCATAGTTATTATTGGATTTGTTGTTACTGCCACAATCAAACAAAGATAATTCGTAGTGCTTGTATATCTTTTATTCGATTCATTAATGGGAATCAAACACTCCATGTATACTCGATAATTGTTGATGAATTCATATGAGAAAGATGAACATTCGTAGCAAATGTTCATGAATAACTTCCATTAGACACAAAAAAAGCATGGAGAGTGTTATGTACATGAATGGAGGCTGCATACATTGAAGGATATATTCGACTTGAAAAAGACGATCGGAAGACTCATTGAGACTACGCTAACGACCATTGATTTGACGTTACCTGTGGCAGTTATGCACAGATGATGATTTGAATTTTTTACATTACAAACGGAAAAAGATGGAGATTAATGAATGATGTAATGCATTAATGGACTGAAATTCGGTGATGATGACAATGATTACATTCATTAATTCATAATGGATAGAATAATCAATTTTTTAATAGTGGATGAATTGAGAACGAATGCAGATTGGCATTTTTGTGAACGCAACTACGTTTTGCGAAGAGATGATAGAGTTGGTGACAGATGAGCAACTCTGGTGACACGACCACAATAAATTGTACTTGAGCAACCTCAAAATGTTGATGTAAAAACATTTTGTGGACGAGGGATGTTATATGAATGAATGAACGGATACATATATATGTACTAGTGCATATAATACTCAAGCAATCATCAAAATCGAGAAATGAACGAACAAATGAGTGAATAATCGATTTGTTTGCTCGTTGTATATGTGCACTTGTGCTCATACATATATGCACATCAATTTCTCACCACACACTTAGACATCATAAAAGACACCCATTCAATTATTCCTCGCTAATGGATATATGGTGTTGAATCAAAATTGTTTTCCAGGCAAAACATCCAATAAGGTTCACAATAAGCTTGCAGAGTAGATTTTCCGATGAAATCGGTGGTTTCGTTCAATACTGATTAAGAAATTTGTGAAATGAATAAATGACTGACACTCATCAAGATATGACTGATTAAGTCGAGGATTCAGCAGGCAAAGTGAGATTTATCGTTGGAGGCAAATTCGTATGAGCAATAATAACAGTCACTACTATGGGTGATTTTGATGGTTCACGCAACAGCACCACTCTAGTGGTAGCATATGAAAGTACCTGGTGAGAATAGTTGAAACCGTTTCTTTGCGATCCTTTCAACGGAATTACTGTACTATTAACTAGTTCGTCTTCAGTTAATGCGCCACACATACACGTACAAATAGTAATAGTACAGTATCAAAGAGAACCGACAGCCAATCAGCGTACGATTTGCGTAACATCAACACTCTATTGTTTTCACAGTCAATTTTAAGATGCATAGAGAACAAGAGTTTTGTTAAGAGAGGTTATTAATGCATACAAATAAGACTTTCACATATAATCCGGTGGACTGCATGATGAGTATTTAAGTGACTGTTAGATAATTAATTCATAGATCAACGACCATCCACAATTAAGGTTATAATCAACTGAAATTGTAAATGAAACCAACTTGATAATTCGATCTTCGATTAGAACATCCGCGTTAAAGATTGAATCATCATTCACGATTTGCGCGCCTCGAATAAGAATCGGCGCTTGTGTGGCGACCGGCATCCCGTCGACTTGTTCGCCTGCTGCACTACCGCTGTCGTTCGTTCTGGATTTGGCTTTGTGCAGCGTATTGTCATCCTCTTCGTCACGAGCATTCTCCGCTTCAACCCCTCCTCCTTCTCTCATTTGTTGTCGTTGTTCATCGTCTCGTTTCTCGTTCTGCCTCAATACCATTTCTTCATCAACATTCTCCTCTCCCTCTCCCTCATCACCCATCGTTCCAATGCTCTTTTCTCGCTGTTTCTTTCCATTAGCTGTCACATCACGGTCTCCAGAAGCAGCAGTAGCTAAATTGGTACCCTCAAAACTGCTGCTTCGTCTGCTATCATTACTGCTACTACTAAAACTACTTGTACTCCTAACAGCATTATTACTTGCTAAAGCACAATAAGTTGTTGCTGTTTCATCCTCATTCTCACCGTAATATTCGGGACCTGGCGCATCCGCATCATTCTTTTTCTTGTTAGAAGTGCGACGCTTTGAACTTCGACTTGAAAGCTGCGATGAGGATGATGTGTTAGTTGAGTAACTTAAGACGGTTGCAGTTTCTAGTTCGGCAATGTCAGTTGTTCGATGCCGTTCTTCTGGTAGTTGAGGAATATCATCGGTAACACCCGTAGTGACAATGGAGCTGTCACCATCAATAACCACGTTTTGTTCGGTAAACAATTCAGGGCCTGGTTCTGAACTGACACCCGAATCAAAATCCTTTCGTCGTTTAGAATTAGAAATTTCAGTACCCATAGTAAAAACAGTTGATTGGTCATTTAGTAGTTGTTTCCGTTCGGTTAAGAGTTGTCTTTCGCTGATAGCAATACTATTTTTAATGTCAGTGTCAATAGCATTACTGGGTGCCTCATCGAGTGGTTTGGTGGAATCTGTTGAATTGACAGCCATAGTAGCACCTTCAGTATGTGACTTTTGGCCAAGCTCCGATAACGAAGAATGTGCATCAATCTGCTCAAGAGAAGCACTCGCATCTACAGCTGGCTTTCCACCGAACAATTCTAACATTGCTGCAGAAACCTCCAAACCTTTACGACTCATACGAGTTCGCTGAAGTGATGGTGACGGCTGCAAGAGCCTCTCCCTGATAGCATCTTTACTGAATGAAGAAGCAACAGCAGCAGCAGCGGCAGCATCTGCATGTTGTGTTGTGGTACGAGGTGATGATGAAGATGACGGGTTTGTTCGTGGAGATGAACGACCATGACGAGGCGATGTAACTGAACGTGGCGAATGTGATGAAGTGGTTGTCTTAATACTCGATGGTGAGACATTCTTGGAAGTAGTTGGCACATTTACTGGTTGTTCATTGAGTGTCACCGCATCGGTGTTTATAGTGATCGTACTATTCAATTCGTTACTGATCACTGTATGATTGAAATTAGTATCAGTGCTGTCTATAGCACTAGTAGTAATAGTGTTATTCAACTGAGTATTTGTACATGTTTTGCGATCAACCGAAATCGCATTCGGAATACCCTCAATAAAGGAGACATCGACTGGTGCAAGCTGTGTGTTACGTACGTTGAACGTGTACAAATAGCCCCGCAACGGGGCAAGAAACGGGAAAATTTTGACGAATTTATGTCACAAGCGCAACAGAGCGCTTGTCTTCGATATCTCACCAACAAACAACTATCTCAGACTCGTTCGTCTGTTCGCTTTGTCTTCTTCTTCGTCGTTGATTTGCTTGTTTTTTTCTGAATTTCGTCAATATTCTTCACATTCACTCGGCTAAAGTCAGAACTAATTATCGATTCAGCACTAATATCAGCGATACGCACACCAAGCGTACATAAATCTATTCAGCCCTCTACTGACTAATACACCATCGAGTTTATGTCACCTGTAAACAAATTTATCGTCATCGAATCAAACGAATGCAAGCAACTATTACAAAACAATAGCACGTAACGCTAAAAGTAATAAACGAATTTGAACTATCTAAATCAAAAATGAGTTTGATGGAAACCGTTTTTGACAAAACTTGATAAAATTTTGAATTTAGTATTTGTCAAGTAACTGCCACATGATCAGTGACAAAATATGAACAAGGATCCCGATCAGTTAAAAAGTATGATAGACGCCCGCTATGTAGGATCAATCAGTCAACGGTAGATGAACAACTGGTCAAATCGAGCTTGGTAGTAAACGGCGCGAATAGACGCTTTAATATGCATGGATTGTTGCCTACTCTGTTCACCTAAACTGCAGTAAAACCTTATGAAGAAAATGCCTAAAACGGAAAGAAATATCACCGAAACCAACTTTATCGCTATATACCTAGTCTCATCAGACCCTTTAGAAGACAAAAAAAAGCAAATTTGTTATCTTGCACGTTCGAAATGCGCTCAGTCGTCATCACATGAATCGATTTTTCATACCAGTAGCATTGTTGAATGCAAGCTCGGGATTTGCACTAATAAGCACCTTGCGCCTAATGAGATAAAACCAGCATAGCTTATCCTGCTAAATGAGAAGGTTAATCAAGCATTATGGCTGTGATGAGCAAGCAATAACAACCGCTTCAATTCATGTACAATATTGATTTTCTTCGCTTTCACATAAATCGATAGGTGGTTTATTTGATTTAACAACGAATGTGGTGAAAAGTGGATTTTCTTAAACAAAAATAGCTCAAATCACAAATGGATAACATCTAAAACTGGTTAGAAACGATCGGCCTACAGAGCCAAAACTTCTATCTCTTGCCTTGCAAATATTATTCTCCGTACTATTTTTCAAAATTTCAAAGTTTCGTTATCCAGTGGTTACCAACACTTAACCTATTTGCTTTTTCATTCATTCGTATCAGTCTGCGATGAAACCAAAAATTTCGCAATATTTTCAGCCAAAAACCTCGCCAATATCGAGCACATTGCACAAATGGAACACATAATACCACTATCACTACTAAAAACTCATCGATATTTCGTAGACAGTGAACAGAAGAAGAAATATTGAAGAGAAGAATGAAGACGAAACAAATGACATTCTAGAAGAGCACATATAATGGACGGAAACGTTGTCATCATGAATAAATCGATGAATAATGCATGGAATAGAGCCGGAAGACATAAGCAGCATGAGACATTGGCTGTGATGATCGTGATTAGATAGATGGTGGTGGATTTCGAAATATGATTAAATAACAAGAAACGATTGCTGACTTTCTGATCGATTCGTTCGAAATATCGATGAGTTTTTCGAAATATCGATGACCGTGATAACCAACAATCAACTGGACTAATGAACAATCGCACAAAAAAAAATGGAATCGCATTCCCGCCACTGTAAAACAATTCTGAATTCATCGTTTCGACTGAGAGTATCTTCGCACTTTTTAAAGCTAGATTACACGCTGTAATACTAATTTACTAAATTAAACTGAATTATAATGCGTTATGATTGACCATAACAATAATAATAATAACAAAACCATGCTGAATAATGATCACTTTAACGGAATTTTTTAACCAGTGTTCAGAATTTGAATCAATCCTTCTTCGCGGATGCATGAATCATTACGACAAGTTGCGATGACGATGACCTCCGTTATCAGAAAATCTAACTCTTAGGGAGGCTCCCACGTGGACCACGTAAAACGCAGAAAAGAAAAGTAATAGGAACTGATTGCACAAAACTCATAACTGACTTATTAATCACCACAAATATTGCAGTAACGCCCAAACTCGAAAAAAAGACTCCATCAAAAAATATCGCAGCAACATACAGTGGAACTAGGATTTGCATGGTATTTTTTTACCCGAGCCGGAGCAAAGTAAATTTCGGATCTGAAGCCGAAGTTGTAGCCGTAAATTTGGAGGATGCAGAACCGGAACTGGAGATGAAACCGAAGTTTTAGGGTTCGTGAGCTAGAGCTCGAATCGCAGACGAACTTCAGAACTGCGGAGCCAGGTTTGAGTAAATTTCTTCAAATTTCGACACTACCGGTCATAAATCTTCATTAAAACCATAACATCAATGATGAAAAAAGAGCAGAACCAATGTTGTACCAAATAATGACCATATGAAGTCAGTTCCGATTTTGTAAAACACACAATGAGCAAAGGTCTGCTTTTCCGAATCGCATTCTACCGCAGATCAATTTATTCGATTGCACTGACTACTCGAAACCGTGATACAATAGACAGATTTTTTGGCCTCTTACGATGACTTCGTGTCCTACTCGTGTCCTACGAAAAATCTGAATGCTTGATTGGCACAACCCGCGGCTTAAATCAGTCTGCATTGCCATGTTCAAAAAAATACTCAAAAACTTAACAGTTGTATTCCCCAAAGTATAAACAAAGACTGTGGGCACTCGCAAGGGTCTCAAAATCCTCTGGCCTGGAGAGGAATTCCGTTCAAGGAATCCCTCCGGTCTCCCTTCTGTGAGGAAGAGGCCCACTTACGAACACCAGTTCTAACTATAGCATTTTTTACATTCAGTCACAGTGGTCAAAGAAATGATATTGTTAATGGGAAGAGATTCGCTTGTTTTCTAATGCATCAAGTAGAAAACACAACACGTAAGAAATTCAACTTCGAGATGTTTTCCCATCAAATGAAATCAAAATGGAGAAAGCATATTCACCATAGAATTTGAAGTGACTGGTTCCCGTCATAATATTCTTTCTCAACCAAAAGTGCACATGTGTCAGATCAACAGTACATTGTGGATAGGAAGTAAGCAGTTAACTAGTCTTATGTTTGGTTATTTGATAAGTGTTGATTGAGATTTACTGAGAAGAGGAACAAGTACAAGAAAAGAGTAACGTTACATTCTCCGTTCTTACATTCGTCCGTTATTCGAATGAATACGAATGAATAAAGAGTTTACTACTGTTCGCTTCTTCAATAAAATAAAGCGTTATAGACAAAGTAAATGTCATTTGATGAATATAGGAAAGCGACATGGACGAACGATGGAATGGGTACCATGATGAATAAATATGCAAAATGCATCAGCATTCGATAGAAAGGGTTTGAAAATGCAATCAAATTGTGATCGCATAAAATCAAATTACTCATCGTTTTCGCTATTTCATCAAGTGCAACAATTCATCAGCTATTTTTCAAACATTACGAGCAACGACAATGACGAAAAGGAATCATCAAGAATGGGACACAACAATAAGGGCATCGCAGCGTGAATCATCAAAAGATTCATCTTTCTACGAAACGCACGGAATGAGTCAAAAGAAATCAATCCAGTTTCGTATTTTTGGAAAAAGAAACACAGCTTGAAGAAGTAAAAGAGTTAATCATCAAAAGGAACAGAGTTCATTCACCGTTGATTCATTCCCTAATTGTCCCCTACTCAAAATGAAAAATTAGTGCACGCAGCAGGGTATGTCAGAGCAAATTTTGCGGACATTTTCGGTTCTGTTATTCAACAAAATTGATATTAAATGGGGGTTAAACATCTAGCAGTCATATCGAAGCACACAGAATCGAACGTCTGGTGAACGAATCAAAGCATACAAACTCAGCTAAAACAGGAGAATCATAAACAGAGGCAGATGAACGGATTTACATTTCGTTGCGACATCTTCAATCTAAAGAAACATTTTTCGATGTGAACCTGATGATTGATTCATGTAGATAGAAGGAGATGAGAGATGGTGTGCGCTTGTAGATGAGCACGATCGATTTTTGTTCGTATGAACAAACGAAAGCGTGTTCATTTCCTGAGAATTCAATCAACTAAGATTCATCTGTTAAATGTTTACATCATTATGAGCTGAGTGCATTGGTAATACCGACTACTGAATATTGTTTTACTTGTGCGACGAATATCGTTAGTTCGTTCAATTAACAATATTGACGAGGTGTGTCCCTCAAAATCCTCCAAAATAATGACAACAAAATATTGGGTTGATGAATTAGGAGAGAAAACACAGCAGGGGAGGAGTGCCGATCCGCAATAATGGTAAGTATTATGAGTTAGTTGGTTGGACAGATGTTGGGCAAGAGTCTTCTTTTCATTAGTTGCTCACCGCTCAACGCCGAAAATTTCAATTTCAGACAACACAACATCAATAAATCACAAGTATAGTAGAGAATGAGATGGAGAGTTGTGAAACGATGAGAATAAGTCAACAAGAATCGGAAGCATGGATGAATTGATGAAACTGGAAATGTGATGAATGCGGAGGCAGTATGTTCATGCGACAAGAAAAATAAATGCATGGTGTCACAGCATGGTAACGATAGAATGCGACATTTATTGGTGATCATACTATTCGAAGAGAGGAGGTTGTTAGGTTAGAAAAGAAGGAGTTAAAAGACTAGATTTTTGAGGGGGATATGAGGGTATTGAAACAACGAGCAAGAGTAATTTGGCTAAAATGAGATCGTCAGCATAAGAACCAAGCGAATGAATAGAACAGCATGAGGAATGAGTAAATTGTTTGTGGATTGGCTTCATTGAGATATGTGTATGGGACGTGTTCAAAGAGAATGAGCAATGAAAATGGGTGGGAAAGAGAGCGGATAAGAATGCATTAGGAATGAATGTAGCTTTCGATATGGATTTGCAGTCGTAATTGCCTACCGTTATTGATAAAACTGTTGGTTTGTCTAAACGTGTGTTGCATTTGTCATTCATCTAAACGTATCAAAATCACTTTTGATGTTCTCAAAGTGACCAATACCAGATTTATTTCCTCTAAATTTTTGTTACTTCTTCAGGTTTTTACTTGAAGAAATGTCTAAACTCTGAAATTTATATTTTGTTTTGAGTAATTCCGTCAGCATATGACATATCTTTTGAATCAATCAATCTTCTTCAATGATCAACTGAAAATGATTGGTTGACAAACGAATTGGGTTACTTGATCGCACCATGTCATCCACCTATCAACAAACCAATAAACCTCGAATTGAACAACGATTTCTAAGTATGTGTTAGTTTACACCTATGCGGTGAATCTGTTTGTGCCAAATCGTCCTTTCAAGACACCATATTATTATCTGAATGCAATGAATGCACATATGTCATGAATGAAAACTCAACGAATGATCACTTTTTATTTCTTATTCATCAAAACATTCATGCATTGCGGAACAAGCAACAAAATTTTGCATACGTACACTTTGAAAATAAATATACATACATTTTTTTTTTCGTGATTGTTCTCTAAAAAAGCAAAAAAAACAACATAACGAATGATTATCTTATCATCGTTTTTAATTTTTGCTATTATTATCATTATTATTATTATTATTATTATTATTATCGTTATTATTATTTATTATTATTATTACAATTATTAGTTTTATCAAGATTATATCAACTTTTCTTATTATTAGCTTAGAATGCACTTTATTTGATTGCTTTTATCAAAAAAGGCATCAATGTGACAGGCGTACAAATGTGAGCAACGAACAGTATTATTACTTTGCATACTGAATAGCATCTGCAACAGCACAACAGATTCGATAGGTTGAATCAGACGCAACAAAGCACTCACTGCCACTCGGGCATCTGTGTGGTATCCAAACTTCGGTATCACTTCCACAAGCAATCACCAAGTTGTTTGTATCTCTGATCGCAATATCTTTCGTACAGAATGTCAATACTGAAAAAATTTCCATCATTTACGCACCATCAGCAAACGTCTAATTGAATAAGTTCGAGAATAACAAAAATCGACGTTACAACGTCTCGAAGACGAAAAAATGTTTAATCCAGGAGAGAAGGGAGATGTCCGTCATGTAGCCAGCCGTGGTTTGTTTTAATGAGCTGCTGATCGGCTCTAATGTGACGATCTAATTTTCTATGAACAAATCGAATTCATATAATTAAGATTGCATCGAGAACAAGACAGTTTCAATCATAAACATTCATCGTAGCTTTTTAAAATCCAGGGAACTGAGAATGATAGCATTAAAAATCATAACCTATTTGATAAAAACATATTGTATACTTGCTCTGAGTTTAATACCTTGCTTACAACATGCTATAGTTGATCGACTGTCTTTCAGAACAATTATATGAAAGCATGTGAAACGATATAGAAGTTTATGAGAAATGTACTGAATGAACACTGTATCCTTGACCAGTGCAAAATTTCGCATTACAAACGTATAAATGCATTTATCTAGTCACGAATAGTTCGGTGGGATATCAGGATTGAAAACATTACAGTAAGTTTACAGTAAGTTACAGTAAGTTACAAAACATTACAGAAAGTTTTACTGGGATGAGATGAGCCTAATGATAATATGCTGTGTTCGTTCAAGGAGAAGAAAACCTAAACTCACTCTCTCCTCGTAGCGTTCCTCTCTTTGGTGGTGGCGTATGATAAAATTTAGCCGGATTATAGGTCGTAAAATCCGCACGATTCTCGTACTGCTCGAGTGAGTGTTGTTGCAGATAAGGCTGTTCATTGATTTGATTGTCGAGTTCATTGTGCGCAATATTATAACTTCTCATTTCATTCATATTATCGCCAAAGTTCTGTAGTATATTTGTTAGCAACCTCTCTGGTCAATCAGTTAAATCTTTGCAAGCAACCAATTAACTGCCAACTACAGTAGTTTTGTTGAATTAGTCACTCGAAACACTTTCATAACTTTGCTAATTGAATGATACCAGTTCTAAGAAATTTTAAACGATCTAATTAGGAAAAAATTTTCATCTGATTGTGGCAAGGTTTAAAAAGCGAAAATACAAAGTGCAGTCCACCTCCTCAAAGATCGAAATGTCTTCCACTGTTATCGGCGTTGTCGTTTGTGGATGCGTATGTGGTAAACTATTGATGACCTGGAATTCAAATTATTCTGCACAACTGTCAAAAAACGAATAATTAAGATTATCACTGATTGCATAGTATAGCATATAAATTAATAAAATACAGCCTCTGAACAATCGAAGATGGATGGATACATTTTGCTTTGGAAGAGTTTTTGTTGTTGTGTGCAGCATTGTAGCTGTTGATAGTGCTTCGTGTGGTGCTGTTAATTTGCTTAGAGTTTCATGTTTCGCCTCATCATATCGTCTTTGCATTTCACTTACATTGCTCATTGGAATCATTTGTTGAAGATGGATTCCTGAAAAAGTTCAACATTTTGTTCTGATTCACAAAAGATTCCAACAGCTTACAAGCTGGTAACGATTTTCGATATTCAATTTTAACCTGCAAATATTCTGAGAAAGCTCCTCACAGTTGATTTTTGAAAGAATTGTTGATTGATCGAGGGGACATGTTTTGTGTGTAAACTACCGCAGCAATCAACGTTTGATTTCAACGAACAATGATCGGAAAATTGATCTGATCTTATAAAATAGATTGAGAAAAGTACCTCTTGTGAGGTCGAATGATTCAGATGGATTATCAGCTTCGAGTGTTCGCAACTTTGACGATGATTTTTTCACGTTATCGTTTCTGGGAAGCGATAGAACATTATCACGATTCGGCGTATCGTATATTATTAAAGCTGAAATGATGCATAAGATAAGAAAAGAAGTTTCATGTGGTTTTAAATGTTGTTGTTTTCAACTGTGAAAATATCAACTCAGCAGTTCAACACAAAAACTCGCACTTACGAGGCATCTCAATCGGAATGTCAGCTTTCGGATGGAATGTTGGTGTGGCATCAGGACCAGAGAGTTTTACTGGGAAATCATTCTCTTGATAATCTGCTTCATTAGCTGAAAGTGGCGAGAAGTTTAACACAGATCGAACTTGGTTTTTTTCAAACATGTTGCAGTTTGATGCAAGATTAGGGCCGAGAAGAATGTTTTTTAATGAAAAATCTTGTAAAAATTTTCTTAACATTCGCTAAAGACTATCAAGCAAATCGTATCAACAACTCACATGCTACTTCGTCGGCAAATGTTGGAAAAATGAAATCAGTCGAAATTTTATTTGATGGCATACTTGGAAAGCCAGTAAACGGCTTGAATCTGGCTCCAGCTCTCCTCCATGCTAAAACCAAACGAATTCATTGTTGTTTCAAAAACTTTAGCCTTCTTAAGGAAAATACCGAAGAAACTTCTCAATAATGAACTGAATGGATTCTTCAAAATCCAAAATTTACGCCAATTTGTCTGCTCGTAATAGTGAACTAAATGAAATTAAATTAAGCATCAAACAAATTAAATGAATTTTTCAAACGTTTTTTGATAGGAGCTCGTCGAATCTCAGATGAAATTTCCTTAGAGCTTTTCAAACCATCGGTTGAAACAAATGAGGGAATTGACTCCGTGGGATCGTCACTAGCTGCTTTCTTCAGATGAGAAACTTCTCGGGATGCAACAGATAATGAACGGGCCTTCGATAGAATGTTCTACAATAAAGAAAGATTAAATGCGATGAGAAATAAGGAATTATTCACATTTACATGAAAGTTTCGATTTTTGAGGGTTTTTTTCATTACAGGTGACAACAACAGAATTTATAAAATGTGACGAGTGAGTGAGCGTGTTTTCTGGGAACATACCAGCAACGAATCCGAATTTTGCATATTATCATCATCGGTCGTTGTTTCGAATGGTGACAGATTCAAATCCTCATCCACATACGGCGCTGTTGGAATAGATAATTTTCGTGCTTTCGATGATTCTGATTTAGTTGTATGCTGACCACGTTTGGTTTCATCTTTTGTGACTGGACGATGCGATGGAGTGGGGGGTGATGGAAATGCATCAAACAGTGCATTCGAATCACTAGATTGCTGTATGGACTTATCACGCGATTGCGACGAGTTAATCTCAAATGAACGCATAGTTTAATTGTGGAATACAGTGCTGAGGTGAATAAGTTGAAGGAATGAGGACTTCAACAAGTTTCTCAATCAGTTTTTGTGAGATAATATAAACATATAAATGTAACTAATATTGACATTAATATCAGATGCATTCAAATGCTGAGTGTGTCAACAGAACGCATTTTCTTGAAGACATCTATGGAAGCTACAAAAAACATTTCATGTTCAATTTTAGCCTGTATGCAATCATTTTCATCGAACACTTTAACATTGTTTTAGTCACGTTATCAATGCCATCAAGCAATTTTGATCTTCTTTTCAACTGCTCCTCTGTCAAATCAAGAGCGATCGATTTGTGTTATACTAATGACATGCTAAGTCGAATAGATGATTCAGAATTTGCACTGCATATATTCATTGCTCATTACTTGCTATCGGTACGGCTGCAAGTGACGATACTCATTTATCATTTACCGATGTTTACTTCGTTGAATACAGGTACTAATTGTGTCTTTTGATTGTTAATAATTTGATTGGAATTTATTTATGGAAAAGAATATTAATTTGCTCACTGCGTTTTCGGTGTGTTCAGATTGTTTATGCGAAGTTTTTGGCTTTTCCATATGATTTTCAGCCAATAAACTCTCCCCGAGAACTGGCTCATCTTCCAGTTGTTCGTCAAGTTCTGAGTTGATTTCTCTGCAAAATTTTCAGAAGCCTCAAATTACTGACACTGATAAGTGTAATTTGACTTTTGAACAGATACGGATATGGAAGAAATCGAATTCTGAACAACTCTATGAGAACTGCTTAATAGGAATGACCATTTATAAACGGTAATCTCAAATAAGATGAAAATCAAGAGAAACTGAATTCAAAAACGTACGGTTGTTCGAATGACTCAGTTTCTGTTTCCTCTTGCTGTAGCGATTCTCTGAGTAAATCTTCAGCAATCTGAACTTCTGATTCCGATAATTCTTGACTTTCCAATAAACTATCCAAATCGTTGAGTAAACTTTCTAAAATTTCAGCCTTTACTTCTGCGTATAATAAGCCTTTTTTCTTTTCAAATTCAAAAATTTTATGTGATCTTCGCTGATCACATAACCGGCTGGGGTCGGTAAAGAAAATGATAAACACTGTTCGATCAGAAGCTGCTAATTCCCGCAATTCTCAGCAAACTACCCATGGAGCATGATCAAACTTGAAAACAAACATCATCGATTCCATCAATGAATCACCGTTTTTCAACTTCTTATTCCTTCAACTCCCCGACGTCAAGCAACATTTTTTGCAATATCCTCTCATTACTTTCTCAGTGACCGTCTCATGAATGAAATTACCTGGATTGGCAATCCAGGTACTTTCATGCATGAGACGGTCACTGAGAAAGTAATGATACCATCTCATGTATAGTATACCAAAATTCTCTGAAAACGATTCCAATCGGTGCACTGAATAAGAATTTTCAATGATTAATAACATCGCTATGCGATTGATCCCTTATCTGTCTCGATAATACGTCATTTTTGAAATTAGAAATGATCATATAACTTTATTGAACGAATTCATGTTTTAATTCTAGTGAACTGAAAGCGTGGAATGTGGTGTTATCGTAGCGTTATAGAGTGCGTTTGTGCTAGTGATAAAACATCATTAAAACAGGATACAAGTGATTCAGCAAACCTTCCTGTGTAGTAATCTTTTCCTTACTTTTGTCCAATAATTTTTCATTTGATGAATCCAAATGACCGCTGATATTCATTGACTCACTATTACTACTACTAACGACCGTGTCAGTTGAATTAATAGATGTTGTTGTAGTTATATGCTCAATGTTCTTTGATTCTTTATCAGCGAGTCGATCGTCCGGCTGCTCTGATTGTTCGGTGGTTTCAGAAGAACTGCGATTGTTGCCATTTTTGAATCCATCATAAGCCAACGTTTCTGTACCACCATTCAACTGTATTCCTTTTATAATGTTCCTTTCTGATCCCAGTGCTTCATCGTTTTTAGTTATAACAGCAGAAGTAGTAGTAGTAGAAGTAGAAGTAGAAGTTATAATTTTAGGTGTTGTAGATGGTACCGTTATGGTCTCATAAGTATTTGGCACTTGCACTAACTGAGGCTGCGTTTGTCGGTATGTGTGTGGTGATGTTACAATGAACTCGGCACCTTCAGATTCTCGCCGCATATTTTCTAATTGCAATGAAGATGGCATACTTTCATTGGACGATGTGAACTCATCTATGTGAGATCGATTGTCTTTTGGAGTAACGTCATCATTCTCTGCTTGCTGCATTGTCGTTGGTGTGCTCATTAGTGTGGTTGTTGTTCCAGAAAATTGCCTGATTTTGGTTGTTTTTAGCGAATATACTGATGAAGCAGATGTGGTGCGAATATTATCGACAGTTGGATGAATCGTCACGGTAAGTGCATTATGGTAATGTTCATTGCTCCGTTCTGGTATCCATAACACCGATGGTTCAACAGCACCGTTCATGGGATTTATGAAAGCGTGCTGCGTCGGATTTGCAACGTTCTCCATTCGCTTCATTTGCTGCTGTCGATTCATTTGGACCATGGTTGACGTCTCATCTGTGAATAGTGCGTTTGCATTATTCACTTGTTGTTGTTGTTGTTGTTGTTGTTGTTGTTGTTGTTGTTGTCGAATCTCGTCTAAGGTTGGCATCTCACCCGAGTAATTGTTTAGATAATACGAAGAATCAGTGGTGGTACTTGTTGGGTACATCAACGTTTTTGGTGATGTCCTTTCTGATGTTGGTGTCGGTGAAGTTGTCGGTGGAGTTGTCCGTAAAGTTGTCGTGGTTATTGGTGAAGTTGTCGTGGTTATTGGTGAAGCTGTCGTGGTTATTGATGATGTTGTTGGTAAAGTTTTCGTAGTTGTCGGCAAGGTTGTTGTGATTATCGGTAACGTTGTTGTTGTAGTTGTTGATATTGTCGTTGGTAAAGTTGCTGCGGCAACTGGTGAAAGTGTTGTGGTTGTCAGTGGAATTGATGATACTGTTATTGCTAAATCGGGTCTCAGTGAGGTCTTCCCTGGTTTAACAATCGTAGTTTCATGAACGCTGCCAACGTTCACTGCTCCGTTCGTAAGCGACCCATCGACCTGTTTGACTTCTGCTAAGTTGTACGATAACAATGACGGCGCAACAGACGATATGATTCCACCACTTTGAGATATGAAAGCGTCAGTTAGTGGTTGCGCATCGTTGATAATATTACTGGTATTCTTGTGAAGATGAACTTGTTCATTCCTGTTCTCCATTGCGTTGTTGCTATCATCAGTTAAAATGGTTGAAGCATAACTCATGAGGTCATTGTTATTTTTCATATTCATACCGTTTAACGAGTTCATAATCGACGGTTGTTGAAATGCACTCTGTTGTTTTATGAAATGATTGGCATTTTCATTGCCACTGTCAAAGCCAAATTGAGACGGATCACGAAAGTCCGGGCTTAACAATGTCTCAGAAGTCATTGTATTTGACGACCGTCGTGGTAACTGCTCATATATAGCAGGAATTGACAGAGGAGCATGAGGAGATGGTAGCATTCCTGGGAATTGCCCGAGTTCTACTGGATAATTTTCAAAGCCCATTACAGACGGTTGAAATGGTGAAGCTGAAGGATTTTGAGGTGAAAATAGTGGTGACATGGAGTGCTGCTGTAAAAATTGCGAATTGCGTGAAGGTGGAGAGAATAAGGAAGGAGAAATGAATTGTTGTTGCTGAGTGATGGTCGGTTGCGATAAGACATCAATCAACGAAGCTTTCTGCAACGATAATGATGACGGCGTTCTAAATGATGAATGTGTTGCAGAGATGGGCAAAGTTTTAAATTCTTCTTTGATATTAGCGGCGCTATCAAGCATCGGATCTAGCTGCAGCAAACCATCCTCATCCAAATTCTCATTGTTGAACCATTCGGAATTATATTCATCATACTCATCATTACTATCCTCAGCATCCTCATAATTCATACTGCGTGGTGATGCCATTGAGACTAGTTGTTGGCGGTGGCGTTGCTGCCGTTGTTTTCGTTGCTGTTGAACCACTGGCGATCGATAGGACAGTCTTTCGTGATCCGTATTCCTGAGCAATTGCAACGGTTCAATTTTTTGTACTGTGTTCGCTATTTTTGCACCATGTAGGCGATTCTTTCTGGAGGCTGAATGTTCAGGAAATAAAGAATTTTTACGGTGTACGAAAAAAGAATTTCTGTTCGTTGTGGTTGTGCTGCGAAGATTTTTGCTAATGTTTTCAATGGCATTCAGTTGACTGTGCTCATTTTGTGAGTCTTTATTTTTCAGCTTCTTATGAATATGGTCATCGAACTTTTTGCGCTTTGATGCGGCCACTTTTTTGGTAATGATTGATAACGGTTTTTGTTGCAATGATGCTCTGTGAAGGCGATCTGTTGGCATTTGTGAGGCAAGTTCGTCTGTTGTTTGGGAAGAGGATGATGAGGACGAAGCCTGATCGTTGACATCATTGATGATCGTTTGTGGTAGTGTTACGGTTGGATCATTGTCCAGAAACGTTTCGTATACATCATTATCAGTGGTATATTCATGGGATCTAACGTCATCATCATAATCATTATCAGTGAGTGAGTTTGTTGGTGAATCGTTGTTATCGTTATTGGCCAATTCAGATTGTTGACGCTCAATCGGTGTTGGTAGAAGTGGTGTTTGGGTTAAGAATTGCTGCGCATCACTTGTTTCTTCGCTTTGCATAGATGATGGTGACGCAACAAAAATGTTTTCCCTACTCCCGTTCCCATTCTTATCATTGCTATCATCCTTATCATCACCCTCTTCAAAATCTTTATCATCATTATCATCATTTTTATCAGTTGTGGATGAATCCTCATCTGAAAATTTCTCTCTACTTCTTGATCGTAGGAAAAAATTCGCCCAAAAAAGAAGTATTTTGTGAGTGGTGGTCTTGATATAGCATGAAAAGCAGCCAAAATCGTGCTGAGAAATGAACTAATTGTGAAAACAAAATGAACTGAAACGGTGTACATCATAAAGCATAACATTTTGTAAAGAAGCAGTTTTTTTGTAATAGGTAAGCACGCAAGTGTCAGAAAACATTAACGATTCGTGGTTATCAAGTATTCCTTGCGGTTAAGCACATTTCATCATTGTTAGCCAACGATCTTCGAGTTCCTATGTATTTTCATCTCAGTACAATCAAACGTCAGCTTCATGATGCATTTATGTAAACTTGTTATTATAAAAGCCCGTTGAAATATATGTGAATCGATACCGAAGTCGATACGAGCTCAACTCTAAGAACATGCATGGAGCTGGAGATATGAGTAACTGATGAAGAATAGAAAATAACATAGATATGATAAGCGAAAATAAATAATGAAACTTTTGAGTGAATTGTTTGGAACTAAAAATATTGAATGCTGTTTTAATAGGTTTTCACCAATCGGAATAACATTTCTTATCGCTGCTCAAGTCGTTGGAATGAAGGACCCTGGTAAGGAACTTCAACGTCTTATGGGATATATGATATGCGTTTTAGCAGGCCTCTCAATTCATGGATTTATTGTATTGCCAACACTTATGATTATTGTTAGTTCCTAATTTTATTCACTTGCTCGTTATTAGTTTTTTTCATTATCAACAATATTCTTATTCTCGGTGTTATTCTTATAATTAATATTACTTTTATTATGCCTGCTGATAATACTTTCGTAATCAAATTATCATTAGTATTGCATTATCATTATTATTACTGTTAGAGGCAGTACCATTACCATTGTTAATATTGTTGTTGTTCTTAATCGTGATCTTATTTTGTTGATCTTCTTATAGGTGGCCAGGAGAAATCCGGTCAAATATGTCTATGGAATGACTCAAGCACTACTGACAGCTCTTGCCACTAGTTCTAGGTGTATTATCATTGAATCATTTCATTACTATTACGATCATTCTTTATCAATATCATTCATATAAATATCACTTTTATGACCGATGCTAATGTCGCCATTAATTCAGTTTTTAACACAAATTAATTCTTGTACTAAAAATTATTTCTCCCAATCGCATAGGTGGTATCGTGTGAACGCAAGCAAATGAAGAACAAATAAATGCTTGCATTGTTTTAGTTCTGCAACACTTCCGCTTAGCATTAAGTGCGTTGAAGAGAACAATGGCGTCGATCCAAGAGTCGCAAGATTTGTGTTGCCTTTAGGGGCTACAATGTGAGTTTTCATTTGAGAGTGTGATAAATAAGGCTGGAAAGTTATTGTTTATATCAATTTTGTACGATGAAAATTTTTGGATATGTTTTTGGATATATATAAGCGAGTCTGGATAATTGTGAGTTTAAACTGATCTTTTTCGTTCATTTTTTTCGTTCAGAAACATGGATGGAACTGCTCTGTACGAAGCAGTTGCCGCTATTTACATCTCGCAATGTGTTGGGTTGGATTTGTCAATTGGTAATGTCATATTGGTTAGCTTGACGGCGACATTAGCGAGTATTGGTGCGGCTGGTATTCCTCAAGCAGGTTATTTGATCGGTTTTAAAATCGTAATTTGCACACTTTGTGCAAATTACGATTTTAAATTTCCATAATTTTTATTCTTAATTTTATAATAATTTTCTTATTGTTGATACATATTCACGATCAGTGTTCTTCATCATTTTCAGACAGTAAAATTTCCAGATTTGTTTCTGAAGATAAACTTTGAATTAAGTAATGCATCATCCTTTCCTTGCGGAGGGCAATGTAGGAAAGTAGCCCTATACGTCTATCATCGCCAAACCAATGATCTTTCTATGGAGAACAGGAATTCATTGCATTGCTATCGTTAAGTGTGTGTAAAGAAGGAGAAAGAATGTGATATTGGTGATAACAGAGAGGCAATAAATGGATTATTGCTGATTAACTAAATGAATAATTAATTGATTAAATAAATAAGTAGTGCTTTTCCAAATAAACCTTTCGGAATTTGCTAATGTACTTAATGTTTCATGAACCAGATCGTAGGTATTTATTTTCAGGTATTGTCACCATGATAATGGTTTTAATCGCGATTGGTCTGCCGTCAAACTTGTTTATTTTGATATTCCCAGTTGATTTCTTTCTGGATCGTATCAGGACTACAGTCAACGTCTATGGTGATAGCATTGGTGCAGCGATTGTTGGTAAAATGTGCGAAAGGTTTTTACCAAGCAATACGATTGAAGCAACGGAAACCGGCTATCATGTGCTAACACAAACTGCATCACCAGATCCATCTGCGAAAAGGCATAATTGCTACGAGAATCATCAACTATAATCAGCATGATAAGGATAGCGCTGATTGATAGACGCATTACTAAGTCACTGTTATCAAACTGCTGATGGATATCCTTCATCTCAACGCCACTCGAGCTGGGCCTGGAAAGGCCGCATGATAAACCAATTATCAGATCGTTGATAATGGATAGGAGCAAAATTCTTGAATGAGATGATTTTATAACTCTAGTGAACATATGATATTCGTCAGTGGATGCTGTTGGTGCTAGTGCAGGACGTTCAGCTTTTATATGCATGCATTCATCTCAGGATCACACTTCATCGAAACACTGTCACATAGATTCGTCGCTTTATCTCCATCTGAACACTGTTCACTAGCAACAAAAGAATGTACGATTTTTTATTCTTAAGAGCAATTACTTTATTGTGAGGAAAACGAAGAAGATTGAATGTAGAATGAATGGTAGATAAACACACTCAGTGACGATTAATCTTATTTCAACCCAAATAACAACTTTATTACTCAATTGTTCAATTTTGAATTCGAATGTAAATGTCAATTTTGATGATAATGAACACCTTAACAAGCGCCTACCATCTAAGAGCTGCTAATATATCAGCGGTACTTCCGATGATTTGACTACTTTTCAATAAGCAGCATCTGAGCAGTTAAAAATTGTTGATCGATAGCAGTTATGAGCCATCCATTATGTAGTATTTTATTTGTATGTGTATGATGTTCATTTTCTTATTCATTCTTATTTGCTTATTTACGTATTTATTCATTGCGTTATTGATTTGATGGTTTGTGTTTTCTATTTTTGTAGTATTCACATGTCATTTCTTCAGCTCATACCAGAATGGCATTCATTATCAACTCTATATCGTTGTTGTTGTTTCTTATTCATTGGACGATGCATTGTTCTGCTGAGTGATATTCTATACATGCAACTCTTGAATCGTAATTTTAGAACGCTAATAATGTTGTTACTGCTGTCGTTCTGCTTATCGATTATGACATTGATGATGTGACAAAGAACAAGAACAAGAAGATAGATGTGGGAAAGGAAAATTCAACAGTGTTTAGTAACCCGAAAAAGCAATGAATAATCTTTTAAAAAATACCATCAGCAAAAAAATTCTTCAACAAGACGACCCATGGCGCGACATGAATGGAACAGTGATCAGGAGCAGTAGCAGCTAAAAAGGCAGCACTTAGGAACGCCACGGGATTTGATTTTCTGCAATTATCTATTCAAGTTGTGTTTATCAAAAATTGATAAGTTTCATAGGAGACACATTCACTCGAATTATGGCGTGGCAGTGTTTCTGTTGTTGTTAAGTTCAGTTTATTAGTTAGCTGTTAGTAGCGTATTAAGAAGGTGACAATCGCTATAGATTAGCATTTTCAGGAATAGAATTTGAAAAAACGGATGGAATAATATATTTGAAGAAAATGCTCGTTTATTTCACAATCTTTGAATTGGTTGTTCCCATATTAATTACTTGTTTGTTTGTTTGTCTGTTCATTTATAAGAATATTTTTCGAAACGACGATTTTGTTTTGTTTCAAATGTTGAGTGGAATGATTTATATTCATCGCCGTTGTGGTGAGCAAGAGCTCATCATGCATGCTGAAAAGCGTTTAAATGGACAGATTCTCTACCGAAATTAGATTATCTTTCGATAATTTGTTAAGAGCAATTGTCAGTAACAATTTGATTCGAATTGGAATGATTGATAGCACTGTTAGCAACAGTGTTCTTTACTAATTGATTTCTATTTTTTAAGATCTTTTCAATTGTACTGTGCAAAATGACGATAGCGGTTATGCATAATGATTGACAGAGTGCAAGTGAGTGTATTTTATCATTGTGCATGATGCTAACTGAACTCGATTCACCTTCCTTGGTCGTTCGATTAGTTGTTGTAACGTCTGCCCAGCCCATCGGTAGTTTGATAATTCAGTTACTTATTATCTAAACTTGTGCGATTTCTGATGAAGGGGGAAGGATCTTTTTCCAGATGGGACAGCTTGATCGAGGGATACTAAACAATCGAAACAAATTCGATGATCCTCACAATTGATCAGTATGCTAGGCGCAGTCATGTATATGGCATCATGTCCACTCTCTGATATCGAATCGTATTCAGTGGTCAGCAATTGTGGATAAATGGATTGTTTCTAGTTTTTCGTAGACTCTAATGTTTCAATATGTCGTTCTTGAAACAAAAATACGATGGCGCGCAAAGGAGTTAAATAAGAATGCGACTTATCTTATGAGGATGTAATAATTTATCGAGCACTTTTTATATTATTTGTTTTATTACTGTTCTCATAGTGATTGAATAAAAGTAAACGAAGTATACTTTTTCGAAGTTTATTGATTCGTTTGTTCGTTCTCGAACGTTTATGAGTTTTGCTGTTCTCTGTTCAACAGGAAGAACAGATTGTTCAGACGACTGTCATCTCATCATATATGAACTTTGCTCACCAACAATGTATGAGGCGATACCGACGATAACTAAGAACGATGCTATCAACAAAGATACGCATCTGGAACAACGAAAACGACAGGATGCTTCAGGAGATATGACTTCTTTCTCATCTCTAGCAGCATCCTCACCGACACCTCATCAACAAAGAACGTATGCGATCGGTTCAAGAGGACAATCGTTATCAGCTGAGAGTCCCTTTAATGCTCTCACCAGCGGTATCAATACCAACAGCAACAGCTACCAACCAATAGCTAGCACGCAACAACTTCTCGAGAAAGTTTATCGATTATGTGAAGAGAATTTATCAGCATACAATCCTAATATTGTGTATGTTCCATTGATCATTCAATTCTGAATGATGCTAATCTCACGCTTTTCCATTCCTTATTCTTTGTACAGAAATGCTGACCATTGCTCACATAACAACAGCAACCGACAGTCAACGAAATGAAACAGTTCAAGATTCAGTTCGGTATTGTCGCCGAAGAATGATTTACTCACCTAAACAGACAAATTCTCCTCGAAGCTTCGATCGATTACGATCGATTATTGGAAGAGAGAGCAGAGCGTTATATCTGTATATCCATGACAAATTTCTTTCATCGTGTTAGCTGGATGAAGTTGTAACTGTTGTTTGAAAGATGAAAAAATCATGCAAGATTCAACTTGATGCGAAATTGACAAAAAACTTTCAATGCAATTTCTGATATAAAATAGAATTGGCGACACAGAACAGTGAGGAGTAGCCAATTCATATCACGCCAATATTTTCTTCTGAAATGAATAAAGCTCTAAAAAAAGCATTTCGCTCTCACGTTTCATCATTCATTCTCCATAAGTGAAAGTTTCATAAGAATGCTCTTCAGGTGTACGGCTAGATCGAATCCCTATTATGGTGCTTTATTTGAACTACTTTGCGAAAAGAAGAAGCAAATGTGTAAGCTAAGCAAATGTTCATTTTTCTTACGAATTTATCCATAACTTCCTGAACGATGAGCATTGGTCATCACAAGTGCACAATTTTTGAGACTGAATTTTATAACAAAAACGTTCTCTTCACTAAAATCGTTATTCTCGTTTTTGTCACTTTTTAAGCTTTGCTTACCGACGAACGATACAGTAGAATCGAGGAACAACAACGATACTGTATGGCGAGGATCGATAAAATGTTGGTGAGCATTCTATATTTACCAGGCCAGTCAAAAAAAATTTGATATTCACATACGCTGATAAGCTTTGCATTTTTCAAACTGATGTATTCAAAGATTACTGTACTTTTGTAACTAACCAGTGAACATTCGCACAATACGCGCTTTCAATTGGGATTATCGTTGAGGGTACCAACTCATACTGGCACGGTTCACAAAGAAGACAGATAGGTGAATCGAATTGATCGGTATCGCAGAGCAGTTCATTACAGTAGGTGCTGTAGTTTGATTGGCTGATAGCACCTACACCCGTCTAAAGCAGCCTCTTTCTCTCTCTTAGCTCTATGTGTTGTTCACAGGAAAAATGTATGATGGTTGGTCACAAACAACAATATCAGCACCAACAAATGATAACAACTGATGATAATGAGGACGAATATGATGAGAATGAAGATGATAATGACGACAATTATAAAGAGAAAGATGATCATGGTGACATGAGAATAGAAAGAAAGTGTGAGAAGTTATTAGCTGAATATCGTTCCGATTTCTACCATTTCAATCAGCGACTCGAAGAGGTGTTTTTTGTTCACTACGATTATTCTAAGCCACAAGAAATGCGGCTTTTTAAAGTGTGCCGCAATATTCCATGACTATTATTTCGGTCGATTTCGGTGCATCAGCTAGCAGAATTCATTGGTTTCCAAATGTGCAAACCTTTCGCAATTATTAGGTGAAATACGGCTATTTCGCTGCTATTCAGCTCTCTAATCATCGTTTAATTTTTCAGAAATCCATGGAACTGAGTTATCGGTTACGCAAAATTCTACAGCATCAACGATGTTTTCGACCGATCACAGAAGCGGATATTGAAAAATGTCTGAAACAAATAGATTCAAAATTGAGTACAACGAGGGATCAACTCAAACAAATCACATGTCAGAATGTTATGATGTTGCGCTGCAGGTATCTTGACTTGAGGTATCTATTTTGCTGTGCTATTTTCATTCCGTTTTGACTAGTTATTCGCTCATTTCTTGACTGTGACTGCCATCATCATTACAGTATCCGTATGAAAAATGGACGCGTGGCTTTAAGCGCGCGCGTGTGGTAGAATGCGTGATTAAAAAACGTGTTTGAGTGTGTTCGTATGTGAGCCAAGACTCTGTACAGGGATATCCTTCCCAACATCATGGCCCAAATTAAAGTCCGAATCAGGTATAGTCTAGTCGGGGCCATGATGAACATGACGAGCACCTGAAAGTGTCCGAAGTAACGTTGCCAATTGTCGTAAGGTATCTCATCGGACTACCCAAGTTTCCACTCACCGGTTGCCTCAAGGTTTCAAGGCTTAGGCGTTGTGAAAATTCTCATCGATTTTGAATGGAAATAAACCAACTGTTGTGTTTTCGGTGGAAGGGTGTCAAACAGTTGGATGAACAGGTACATTAACGACGAGAACGCTAGGGATGGAATGGAGAGCTTTTCCGACGTGGAATGGAGACTGTGGCCAAGCATAGCGAAATATGTGTTCAATGAAATGATTATAAAATTGCAAATCGATTATAAAATACTGTTATTGCGATAATTTTTGAGAAAAATATTTTCTAAAAACTGTAAATTTTTCTATTTTAGAGAACGTTAATTTTCTTCACGCATCCTATGTAGCGTTGTTCTCATGAGCATGTCCAATTTATCTCTAGTAGCAGTATTTTCCTTCGTTATCGTCGTTACTAATGTTATCATTATGATCACTAATATTTTCGTCATCAATATTATTATATCATCATTGCTATTATGATGATTACTTTAACTGTTTGAGGAGGAAGCGACGAAACTTTGGCAAGGACGCGACTCGTCTTCTCAATAATTTCTTCTACTCTCATTTGGAAAATCCATATCCTAGCGAGGAGATAAAGGCTTCCCTTGCGAGCAAATGCAATCTTACCATGAATCAAGCAAGTCCTTTTCTGGCCTTTAATGATAATAATAGGTATTAGGTATTATTTGTTTTATTCATACAATGAAGGCAACAAATGTTGCAATATTTCTTAAGCAATCACCAGTCGATTCCATGGTTACCAACATTTCGTTTCAAAGATTGAATTATCATCCCACAGTGACAACAAATATCACAATCAACAATTACCGATTTGTTCAGGTTTCGAACTGGTTTGGTAACAAGCGAATACGCTTCAAGAAAGCTCAGCCGCATCCTTGCACCATTGCTAAATCATCACGTTGCTTGCCGGCTCAATACCAAAAACAAAGCGAAATGAATCCATTCCCTCGTATGTTTTCGCAAATGTACAATGAATGAATGTGAAATGTCGTATAATCGAGCGTTTCTTAGACTGTGGGTTAAGTCCCTTCTTCTCGATTTAAAAAATACAGTTGTAGAGTCAGGTTGCGGGATCACCAAAATTCTCAACATAATGAAATTTCGTGTGCATAGTATAGTTAGGGTGGTGCATATAGAACTGGAAGTCTTGAGTGTAATAAGAAGTTTTTGAAACGTTGATATCACCGACTGATATTAATTAGCAGTGATAACGCAACAAATCTGACGTAATTGTTCAATTCGCTTTCATATGAACACTCTTCGATTCATGCAAATTTGATGAAGTAAATAATGAAACGTGCGTCGGTTATAGTCCTTACGGAAAGATTTGTGCCGGCGGTATCTAATGTAGAATTCAGAGTTGAAACTTTATGTTGAGCATTCAATTTGACTGCTGCGCTTACAAACAATTGTGAGGCAGAAAGTATGCTCAAAAACATATTATAAAAAACGAATGCGATGCATCATTAATGAACAATATGTGGAATTTTTTTAGACTATTTGATTTGATTTTAGATCACGATTTGTTTTTGCGCAATAACGAAGATATAACTGCTGCCGCAGCAACTGCTACTGATGTAAATGGAGATAATGACGGGCGATTAGCAATAATAAGACAACAAGTAGGATATCAGTTGGATTCTTCATTACAAGCTTCGACAAGCAATCAAAACGGAACAAGAACTGAAACAACGGCAAATCACCACTGCATCGATAGCGGGCATGCTGAGACGCGAAATTCGACGACAATGAATAGTGGTGTTGGCTTTGAAGGAGATGATCGTGCTAAACTGTTTGCAAATGAGCAAGTAAATGAACGTTGACTGATGAATTGATCGCCATATAATCTTACTTTTTTCTTCAAATACTCACTGCTATCAGTTTTTATTCAACACATTTACATCTATGACATACTCTACTGTTGTTCATCTAATCATTTCCGATCAACATGTCTCACTCGGAATTTCCCACAGATGGAAATTGCAGAAACTGAAACGTTCATCTATTTTGCATTGATTACGACTGAATGAATGCCTGGAACCACTGCCCATTGCGATGAACATTTTAAAAAACAATCCAATCTAATGATTTATCTATCTGTTTTTCAGCAATACTATTTCGATCAAGCGCCTGAATTTGATCCGGCAAATCTGATCGACGAGATTGGCGAGGTAAATAGGAGGATTTTAGGCATAATTTGCAAAAAGCCTGAGGTTGCTGAAAATTTTTTTTCTTAACCTCTGACTGTCAAATTTGACAGAAGATTTGCGAAATCTTTGTTTAATTAGTTCAGGACTTTTTTTCAGTTTTGATCAGTAATCAGTGTGCACTATTTTCAAAGAATAACTCTCGTTTATTGCAGATAAGCTCTGCTTACATGTGCTACTAACGAATTATAGAAGTGAAAAAGATTATATGGCTCAACATTCAGTTAAAAAGGAACTGGGCAACTGAAATACATTCTGCAGATATTTGTTTCTATCGAGCATTCTGCTCACCTCATCTTTTTGAAATATCACTGATATCATGCCTTACGAATGAATCAACAAATCGAAAATTTTCATAAAAAGCATTCTCATCGTTCATCTCGTCGTTTATATCCGAAATGTATATCATTTTTTTCATCGTCATTTCCTAATGAATGGTCGCAACGTCCTGACATAAACTAATTGCACTCGTTTTTGGCGACAAAATATTTGTCCACTGGAGCGACTTTTCGTTATTATTTTTATTGTAATTATTATTATTATTATCACTATTGCTACTGCTGCTATCATCGCTGATGTCATTGTTCTGCGAGTTAATGTAAACATTTTAACGCTTTTATTCAAATTTTGAATGAAGTTATGCATAGAAAGAAAGAAGTGTTGAAAGGAAAAACTCGTTGATTAAACTTTGAAAGAAAAATTTAATTGAACTTCGAAAGATGAGTTGTAAACAGAAGCAAAAATTCACTGATATTGATCATTCCGATGTTTCTTAATGAGAGTGAAAATACAGAAATTAAAGCGGCACTTTTAAAGACAGACGACACCATGTCGATATGGTAAGAAAAGAGCGCATGAAACCTACATCTCTTCACTGCTGCTTCTTAGCCTTAAAAAACTTATGAGATAAGGACGGTACCTTTTACGGTAATTCGTCGACGCAAGGCACATTTAATCAAACAGACATTTAGAGCATCACTCATCATTATCTGACTTATGTGATTGCTTGAGCAAATGCATTGATGAGTTCGAATGAATGAAGAATCTTTTGATGTTGATGATACGCTGGGTGCTGGCTGGTTGGCTGATACGTGCGTACAAAGGATTAGTGAAAAAAGCGAAGAGCAGTGCAGCTGATCGTACAGTTTAAAGGTCAGCAATTAGATGGTGACCGTTAACGACGACGGTGGTGGCAGCCATGGGGATGACGATGAAACTGATAAATCACTCGAAGAAAAATGAAAGATTGCAGAGACAATTTTGAAACAATCAAAACCGTATGATTTGAAACACTCAATGAATAGGAACGCTGATACAGTGGATACAAATAAAGTTTTAAAAAAGCAGCGAATAAAATATATATTATATACATATATATTTATGCATGGACAGATGGACGGATAAATGTGTTATCGTTAAAAGCTAATTGAAATTGAATTTTTCATCAAGTAGCACCCGCTGCTATTGATAAAAACTGATATTGATGATGAAGCGGCGTTCGTGCTTTGTTTTGCTATTTTGTTGTAAATTAGTTCAACTTAAATCGAATCCACGACAATGATATGAAAAAAAAATCAACGGCTCCTTGTTTCGCAGTCAACCACTAGACACCATCCGACGAGATGAATTCTTCAAATTCGTAGTGTTGTAAGAAATGTGGCCAGTCGACATCTTTCGATCTGAATGAAAATGCACATCTTTGTATTTTGTAAATTCCCAAAATAAAAATATCAACGAGCTTTCTGCGCAAAACGCACTTTGATTCCAAATCAAAAGGAATAGCTAGTTGAGTCGAAAACAATTTGTAACTTTTTCAGCTCATCTACATTGTTGAGACTGCAACAAAGGGAAGGGGAGATGTGATGATTTGACAATGAAGTGCAAATGCATCCTGGTGAAGTGTTAGAAATTTTTGCATGTTATTTGGAAAAATAAGAAAATGATGAAAACAAAACCCAATTGAAAAACCGAATGTTAAGTTGTGAAGAAAGTGAACGAATGAGATAAAGATTGAACAGGGAAAATAACTTACATGTCCAGCTTTGAAACTGTACTAGCTGTACAATACGATTCGGTTTTGTAGTGACAAGTTTTGTGACAGACTAAACGACAATCTGAAACCAAAAAGCTTAATGTACCTCTGCATTGATAGGCTTGCTTCGCAAAACATTAGAACATAAAAGCGCCACATCTGAGAACGTCACTACTCAATAAGCCATCCTTAGTCAATGCTCAAGTTAAAATCTGGTCAACATTCAGTCAACCTGAATTTAATTACAATCATATGGTAAGCAAAGACAGAGCCCAAGAGGGACGGATTGCTTCGGGGTTGTGGCTTAGGTAGCAGCATTTTTAAGTTGACGCGAATTTAGATGGATGACTTTGCAAACGATTATCACTCCACACGTTAACGAGAAGATTGATCAAATTGCTTCAGTTTTTCTTCAGTCATAATCATTCACAGCTTTCTCATATAATGATGATGTTCTTCCATTTATTGGTGACGAAAACAGTATGAAGCAACTGAAGTGCAACTACAGTACCTCTGCATTGATAGGCTTGCTTCGCAAAACTTCTCGCAATCCTGTGATGACACACGTTACATGTAGTACCACTGAAAATTACTGGTAAAAAGTAATGAAGCAACTGAAAACTATCCTCGCAACTCGATGATTATAGCAATTCGAATGATTTGAGTGTTTCTACTATTAATATAAGCAGCCATGAATTCAGTGGTATACGACAGAGCAATTTGACAACCAACCCGCGAAGTTTTACGGCGACAAAAATGTGATCGTTGTAAATGTGCAACTTTTTACCATGTTTCATCAATCGAGCCGCAGCTGGTTCATCAACAATTGATGGAGGAATCAAATAATATCTGAAATTTGACCAATGAAGCTAGTTATCTTGTGTGCACATATTCGTATAGAGGAAGGGCATTATTACTACTAGACAGGAGGTAACCGCATAGCATAATGGAAATGATGAATTGAAACACTGACCGCTTTTTGCCATCCTTAGTTGTTTCTAAAACCAATGTGCTGTGCTGATATAAACTTTTTGATGAGATGCCAGATTTTTCGCCAACAGATGACGTTTCGTGATGACTTCGACTGATGTGTTTCTCTTTAAAAAAATATAGAAATTGGCTCCAGTTTGCTATTGAATAAGGGTTCGGATAATGTTGCTATTAGTAAGATGTTAATAGCTACTCTGATACAATTAGCAATTTAATTACCATCATTATTGTTACTCAATGAACTTAATTCAATCATTCAGAATTAGCACACCGTCTTTGTTTCTGGTTCTTGACTGATCTCTGGATGGTGGCAATGAGACTGCTTCTTCAAGTTCTTCATTTCCTAGATCGAAACTTTTGGCTCGTCGTTTCGACCGGCGTCGTCCACTTAAGCGATCGCGCAATTCACCGAAGAAAGATCGTTCTCTTTTTTCAGATGTTACTTCACCTTCGACTGTTGGTTTCTTGAAACGATCTGAAAATTTTACCATGACAGATCGAGTCTTGATCAGAAATTTGCAGCTGATAAATAATTCTTCCTGCACAGTGAACTGGATTTATTTTGAAACACGGCATTGCAATTAATCGGAGCACTTGAAAACTGGCTTCGAGAAGCTAACGAGCGAGTAATTCGGGAAATAGTTGCTTGAAGTGAGGAATCTGAATGCAGCGATCACATAATAATGCCGCATTGTTCGAATGAACGCTTCAAAATGTTGAAATGTGGTCAATAATGACACAATTGTGTCTACAAACCGCGTGAAATTCGTGTTGGATCGTCGGTCGGCGTTAAAGGAGTCGACTGCTGTTGTGATGTTGTGTTCACTTTATTTGCAAGTACGGCTCGTTGTTCTTGATATGTTGGACTAGGATAATGAGCTTGAGTCTGTACTTTGCCTTGTTCGTTGGCTATTGATGAGTCTTTTGGATGATGACTGATTTGGATTAATTGAGCCGTCTTACCAGGTTGGGGTTGTTGCTGAGACTGGAATCTGCTTTAATTTTTGACTTACAATAAAACTACATCTGGTGCTTGAGGCACTGATCAAAATCAAACCATTAAAATGGGCGCAATGGATCGATTAATAAAATGCTGAATAAGAAAACAGATTACTCGAATTGTTTGCTGTGGTACTTGATATGTGGGTGAATGTTGTTGAGTTGCTGTAATTGTTGTGGTTGTTTGAGATGCTGGTGCTGGTACTGATGACATGCTGTTAACCGCTGTCTGTTTTAATGAAGTTGTCGCTGTTGTTGTTGCCGTTTGATTTCCAACAAGACCTGTTGATCCATCGTACCTTCGATTAACAAAACGATTAAGAACTAACTCATATTCGCTTTCCATTTCATTTTCAGTCACTAATTGAAGGCAAAGGGAGGGAGCACAAATGGAATTGATGCTGAAATCGGCATTTTAAAAATTTCCTCAAGTTAGCAAATCTTCATCGATTAGATAGCAACCGCAAAGGCATCGGATATGATTCTATAAGCATCTGTTATGACACTGATTTACTTCTATCTATCCTAACTTCATTTATTAGGCAACTCATATTTTCTGACAGCCAATAACCTGCAACATTTCATGAATTAACTTGCTAGTGAAAGCTAATATTGAGTGTACTGCTACCTTTGGCTGTCGTATCCCTCATCAGTGTGTGCTCTTTGGAAGGTCGGTTCAAGCGTTCGTGGTGTCACTGGATCCATAGGACTTTCCATTGAGCTGTGGACTGACGATATCAGTGGCTTATCTTTGAGTTGCTGAAATTGCTGAATAAAACAAAGAAACGATGACTGAATACTGAAAGGACATAACAGTTATGTTGAAGTTGAGCACCACTTGAGAAGATGATCTCGAGTGAGTGATTTGTAATTGTGCACATGCAAATAATGGATCACTGGATTACGCACGTATCACTGTGATAACATACTTGTGAGACGCCTTTGACGGTTACTGTAGTCGTTTTCGTTGGTATTAAATCACGCCCTTCAAGACTGTCTGAAGTGTTGTTTTTAAAATTTCGATTTGAAAAAAAGTTGAATTTGTTAAAAAAAATCATTTCTTTGAGAAATTTCTCAAAGCGATCACTCTCCCTGATGTTTTTGGTGTTCATTCAATGCAAATGCAACAGTGATCATAATAGTAAGGTAAATTACCGTGTGGATCATAAATTGGTCGTCTGCTGGTCATTAAAGTTTCACGGAATTCGCTACCGTCATTACCGTGAACAATCACTTGATCAACCTGTTGTCCCATAATGCTCACATTTGGATCATGATAGAAGTCGAACTGCAATCAAATATCAAAATTTCAAATCATTACAATGATATTCACTCGAGGAATGACGCCTCTAACGATGCATCATATTAATACTTCGTGTAAAGTCTAATTTCCGGGAAAACAGTAGTTATAATAAAAATGACAGAATTCATGATGCAAAAAAGAATGAGATTAAGAGCGACAGCATTAATAGAAACGATATTGATGTTTTACTGAAAATGATGAATAATTCAGCCTGTACTTCAAAATCGCTTATTGTTTTGATCTTAAAAAGTTTTGTTATGTGTTAACGAATACCAAACGAGATTACGAGAGAACGGAATAAAAAATGAATGTAAAAATCGATGACTTCCTCAATTGCACCTGAACTGTGAGTGTTCCAGAAACGCTGTCGTTACGATACGGTCTTCCCTGTAATGTGAACGAATGAACGCTTTCACCAGAACGTCGTATTTCTTCAAAGCCAACAATTGCGAGGCCAAGAAATCGTGGTTCCGCATCGTGTGTGGCCTTTTCACCCTCGTATATTTCGAACAAAATCTCTTCGGAAGCAGGTGTAAAATCACTGTAGGAGACGACAATTAGCAACGCTAAGCGATGTTTTATTTATCAAGAAATTGTTACAACAAACAACCAGACAGCCTTCCATCTCCTCTTCTATACTTTTTAAGCATTTCAACCACAAGTTCAGTGCATCATTAAAACCAAACAATTCATTCATTTTAATGGTCTCGTGGTGGGTGGCTGCACGGATGGGTCGCTGCTAAGTTCTCGCTTATTAACATTCGCACATCTTCGAAGTCAACGAAAGTAAGGTTCGACAGAGAGAAATCATCAACAATGCAATAACTTTGTGCTTTCAATTTGTTTGTTCCTCAAAGTTGAAAAAAATCGATCAAATGAATTTTTTGATGAGCAAAGAATTGATTCGTTCATCAACGAAGAGATGAATGTCTAACACTATTAGTGAAAATAACAGTGCCATGATATCAACAGTAATGAATCTTATTTGTATTTGTTCTGGTGTTACTGTAATACGAGCGTATTTTCATTGAGTTTTCAATAGAGGAGATGAAGAAGATGATGCTTACAAATCAAACGTTTCTTCCCAGTACGGACTCATATTAAGTCCCTTCGTGGTAGTGTATTTTTGGGCTGGTTCATCCATTTCAACGACAACATACGGCTGATTTACATCTGTAAAATTTTGAAGTGCAAATATTGATATGAAATAAATATCCAGATGAGAAGATAAGAAGGCAAATTTCAGCACTGATAATCTGAACTGCTCTCTATGGATGCAATTAGAATGAAACAACAACAGCAATTCCCAAAAATTACAGCGTATTGATTCGTTTATCTCGAATAAAATTTTTTGCCGAGTACTACCGATTTCTATTTAATTACTACCGATTTCTTTGCCGAGTCGTTGAGCACGGACAACTTTTACACGAACTTTATTCGGTTGAGCACTGCTAAATTGATTGCTTATATTGGCTGTCGGTAAGGTCATCTGAAGCACTAATGGATTAGTTCAGGAAGAAATTATAATTCATTAGAAGGGAATACTTTCCCCTCCTTCTTCTCCACCTCTCTTCTTTATTCAGTCCAACCTGCTGACGTGACCCAGCCATTTTTTCGCTTTCTAAGAAACGAAAACTGGCACTTACTAACTTGTGATCGTTCAATGAACGAATCAGTGCAGAGGTTTTTTTATAATATATAAATGAATAGGAGTCAATAATGGGTCGTAATGATGCCCGCTCGAAAGTGGTGTACTGAATTTCACACGAAGAAAATTCTCTCGAAGCTTTTATGGAATGTTGTATAAAAACACTTAAGACAATCAAGTGTACCCAACTATTAGCTAAAAGAAACTGATAGTTCAAACGGATGAATAAGGGCGAGCGGAAAGCGAAGAAAGGGGGAGTAAGTGAAAAAGAGGCAAGTAAATGGTTGATACGTGCTGCGATTGACTGATTCGTTTTATCATTTCTTGTACGGGAGCAACAATTTGACTTGTTGGTGTCGTTACGATTGGTGAACGTTCAGCGGACTGTTGACGATAATTGCGCGTCATCAGAGGAGTGATCGGTGATGTTGGAGTTGATGTGGTGGTTGTGTTCAGTGGACTTAATGCATCTGATAATGAAACATTTGTGACAGCTGATACAAGACAACGACGAATTGCAGCTTCCACAATTGTACTGTTCACTTCACCAACCTAAAAACATCGACAATAAACTAATAGATAGCTTCTTAAAAAGCACATCAGTAAAACTAGTGTATTTAATTAGTTGCCAATTTCCGACACTCGCGCCTAAGTTCTCGCAATATCGCTGAGAACGTTTCCGGTAGCGATGCTGCGGAATTTAACTGACTATGGTCTTATGCAAGTGTCTGAGGTTAATTTTAGACCTATGCAACTCTTTGAATATGATCTCAGCAAATCACCATTGAACACAATCTTGTTCTTATAATCAATTAAAAATGGACTAACTATTTATTGAAATTATACAAATCAATATTTTTAATTCGATTACTAACTACGCTTGAGTCGGTGTTTGTTAACTGAATTTCCAGTTCAGGTCTTCCACTGAAACATGCCATCACGTAGATTTGATTCGCTATACACGCCAAACGTGCTTCAATCTACAAGTCGAACGAATGTGTGTAATTAGAGTACATTTTACTTGAAATGACTGTGCACATTGATGCATTAGGGTGACAATTTTTTGCGAATATCGAAATTTCTAAGATCCCGACGCAATGTGCCATCTGATCTAGAAGTTATCCATGCGAAATTCTGCATCCAAAGAATTGGTTTGCAAGATAGCTGCATAATCTAGTTTTTCGTCCAAGGCGCCAGCTTTCGCAATTTTCGGATTTCGGAATTTCCAAGGGCTCGCTTCTGAAAAAATCCCTTCCAATTTGAAAGGTCGCTGCGTCAAATTGTACATTTTTTTAACCTACGACAACTAATGGACAGTGTCTTTCAATACATTTTTTTGCAATGAACTTTACATGGGTTGTTCCGATTCGAAAAAAAAAACACGATTTTGGAAGATGAAACCAATAAAATTCCGAAATTCGAAATTACTGCGTTAATGCGCTTGAGACGAATGAAAATTTGACCCAGCCGAGTTTTACATCAATTCTTTTTCAGCAAAATTACATAAATTGTTATTAGACGAAAAGGCATCTTTTCCTAAGCTGGGAATTACACTTTTCAGAATCCAAAAATGTGTCACCTTAACGTGTATGTATACCAAATCAAAGAATCAGTTATTTACGTTGTCAGTAATCTTTAATATTATGTCATAAGCCAAATACACTCATTTCACGTAATCATTTCAACGAAAAATGATACAATCATAACACAATTCATCAATCCACATATGTATGCTTACTTCTCCGTGGAGATCGCGTATTTTTGCATCAAAATTGCTTACTATCAAACGATCCTCAACTCGTTGTGAACTGACCAATTTTAAATTCACTTCCGGAACATCTATAGTACTTTTCATTGTCTGAAAGCGTGGAACTTCAATAATGCTGAACAACGTCAGAAAAGAAGTTGGAATGAAATGATAAGAAATACCGCATCATATCTAATTGTAAGTAAATTTTCGTTTTTTTTCGTTTTCATGAAGTGCATCACTTCATCAAAAATTATTGACGTATGCATAAATTGTAGCCTGGCTTCTTTGATCTACTTACGTATTAGCTCATTTTCGAAACCAAAAGAAATAAGGAAAGAAGGATAACAATCCGTTCCAGTGCGATTGATTTATAAGTAATTGACGCGGTACAGTGCGATCGATGCAATTTATATGGAGAAAAGAAGGACGAAGAAATAAGCCAACCGGCTTACAAGATGATCTTTTGGACCCTGTTCCGTGTGAATATTTGAAACTTTTGGTGGTATTCTCACATTGGAATTGTCCGCAAAGCCTTCGAAAAGTATTTCACAAGTCGACTGAAACGATATTGCAGCATTAAACGATTTAAGTGAAGGCAACCATTTCAGTGGACCATTGTTTGAATGAAAATTGATGAAGCATTAACACACAGTTAACAGATTTCATTTACTCGTCCAAAGAAAATTACGCTCTTCATTTGAAACGTACCGGAGAAGAGACTTTCTTAGCAGCCTCATTTAACGAGCTTATCCAAGCTTCAAGCGGTTCTGGTACACGACGTAAGTTATTAAAAAGCCATCTTAATAAATCGTTTGTCCACTCGCTCGTTTGTGACCTGTGTGTATTTGGTATATGCGTAGTCTTGAGATATTTTTTTATTTGTCCTATGATTATTACTATCAATTCATATTATGTAATCTGAAGCAGTACATTATAAGCATGTGAGCGTGATACTCTCTACCGACCTTTAATATATGAAATAAATTCACGTTAAATATGCAGAAAAATGAACTGCATCGACGTTTGAGGCTAACATTTGAGAATGAAACTAACCGGAATGCGCTAGTGCTATAAGCGGATGATTCTGTGCTGAGCGAAACACCATTTTCGGGTTGTGGTGTACCGAGTTTGTTTAAAGCGAAATAGCAAAGTGCGCCAACGACAACCCACGAGATAATCAACCATGAGAAGCCATCCATTACGACGGTGGTTCGCAAATCGAAGAAGCGCGCTCCTAAAAATAGCAACAATAAACTTTTTAATGCTTCAGCAGCTTTTTCTGATGCGTTTCAAGAGAAAGGAATTTACTTTGGAACTAATCAATTGGTTGAACGATCGCTGTTCCAGTGGGAATTGATCGAATCTAAGTTGTGGTAGTGTTGATAAGTCTTACGTGTTCTCACGATATATAATCAGTCATAATTGAATAGTGATAATCTCGTTTGTCAGTAATTATTGGCAATGAAATTTGTGAAGAAGTAATGAAAATGTCGATAGCAACACTAACAATGCAATTTTTGTGATCATAATAATTAAAGAATGCACGCAGTTTGCAGCGAAACAAATTTCGTCCGAAAACGATTGTCTCGAGCGAACAGAATAATGAAGAAAGTTACAAGGGAGAAAGTTTTTAATTTGGAAGTAAGAATAAGCTTAAAAACGGAATTGCTTGTAAAGCTGCTCATCAAAAAAAAAAGAACTGACAGCAATCGTCAACCTCAAGGAAAGATGACGACAATAAGATGAACTCGAAAGAGAAGGAGCAGTTTAAAGAGAGTAACAGTATGTCATCTGAAAAGGATAAGCTTGGTCAACAGTCAGGATGTGACAGATAAATGACAATTTATGAATATATCAATGGATGATCCATTGCCTCGCTTCAAAACAAAATGGATGCTCGTTGGGTGGTTGAAATGAACGTAATGGGCGGTTGCATTGTTAAGATTTGATCAAGTTTAAAAACAACATCACCACTAATAATAAGATGAATGCGTAAAGTTTCGTTCGAGATGAATGCTTAAAAAATAATGAGAATAAAAATGATAACGGTGATAGCATTAAAATAAGATACCATTCATCGGTTAGCGGTTGAGGTGCTAGAGGAAGAATTATTGTGACGTGAATAAGAGACGAAAGGATTGGGATTATGGGATGGACAGATAAATGAATGGATAAGTTATCAGAAAGAAGAAATCTGGAAGAGCGTGAAGCATTGAGAAGAATAGAACGACAGATTGATTTTGAAGGTATGGATGGACTGATGCAGAAGAGAAATTGATATGAAAAGTTTGGGATTTGAAGAGTTACCCTTCATTTATGATATCTTTTCTTATCATCCATTACATTTCATACCCATACTAACCTAACCTCTCGTTTGATTCGTTGACTGGGATAGCTGCAGCTGCTAGCTAACTTCTCTTAGCTTCTTCTACTATCTAAAACGTGCGGGCGTTTAGTGTTCATGTATACAAAATGAAGTGTCAGTGATGTGCCAGTATACATTATAGTTCAATGGAATTATTTAGTTATTTTGACCATTGTTTTCATCAGTGTTATGATTATAGCTGATACTGTTGCTATTGTAGTCAGCGGGTTGATGTTTGAACTGCTTCAGCTGATCAGTCCTAAATTCAAACCTGAACTTGAGAGAACAGGGGTGATAAATTCGATGGCCCGAAAACAGTGATAATGAATGGTGATAGCCGTCTCGATAATGGTGATATGATGAAATAGGAGATAAAAACGAAACAATGAGTAACAAAGGGAAAGGAAAACGAAGGAGAAGAGAACAAACGATGAAAATTTCAGCAAATGAAGTAATGAAAAGTTGGAAGTTGTGAAGCACGGCGCAATGTGTAAGAACAGAATGGAAGTAAGAAGGAACGACTCGAACTGAAGAATTGTTTGAATAAAGTTGAGCAAGTAAATAAGATAACGAGATGACAAGAAGCAACGCAAAACGCAAGTAACGAATAATCAATATTGATAGAAATGAGTAAACTTCGTTTAAAATGAAGTCATTTTCAGTAAATATTCCGAATAATTTATTTATTGATAGTTGAAAATGAGTGCATAGGATGCCACAAACATTTCTAAATTCATATGAAGAATGCTGAGAGTTGTACAAATTGTTGGCACTAAATTAATGAGAACGATAACGAGAAATTAATCAAAATACAACTATTACAAAACTTGCAAAACAGGCGCGTTTTATTGCAAAAGTTGATCACTGTTGGTTTCGATATTTTCATAATCTATTTTTTCTCAACAAAAACAATTTTAATTATTCATTTTACTGCATTCGTTTTTCTCATTTCTTCTATTCTTATCCGAACTGTTATTCATTTACCAATTCATTCATGCATTATTATGAACGTATTAAACTCGTATTATAAATCTGATCAATATTAACACTATTCATTATTATATCCAACAGTAAATAGGTCAAATAACCACAACAACAACAATAGCTGCAACAAGTTGTTGTTGATATCGTTGAACAACCTTAGAGCTTTGCAGCAGAAGAGAAGTGGTATTGATAATAGCGGATATTATAAATCCGCCAACCAGTTGATCGTTTAGCAGCTTGTTTTATTTTAGTTTATGTAGCTTTAGAGCACTCTAGCTCTAGTTCTAGCTCTTTTACTTGTTTAATTTTGGCTTTAATTTCACATGTTAGCTATATTACCAATGCTAATGCTGTTGCTGCTGCTGCTGCGCCTTATGTTAGCAGCACCTTTTCGACGTACACATTCAGCTAGTTAAAAGTTTTGTTTGACTTTGTTTCGTTCCATCTGAATTTCATTTCATTCAGATATGAAATAAATGAGGTGAAGGGAACAAAAAGAAAATAGAACAAACAGCAACGAAACAGTTCATTGTAGTGCAAAGTGGTTATCGATACTAATTGACTGTTGACATTCAGTAACGAATAGTTGCATAGTCAGGTGGATTGACATCGAAAGGCAAATGAAGACGTCAGGTAAGGATGGAAGAGCTCAAGATAATAATAACTGATCGCACTGGATATAAGATGAACATTGTTGGCTACTGTTGTAGCTAGTGAGCTGAGAGTTGTACGATTATTAGCGAGGGTATGTTGGAATGATGTGTTGTTGAAATAAGATTAAGTTCAGTCAGCTTAGTTCGATAGGTAGTAGAGAAGGACTAGGAATAATGAAGAGAAATAATAATCGTAAACTGTCGAAAAACTCACAAACACACATTCACATACATACAAGCACAAATGAACTATCAAACGTTCAGATATGAAACGTGTTGAATAAATTCTTAGAATGAATTCAACCAAATAAAAGAAGTATGAAATTCAACAAAATAAAACGATGAAATTGCTCGAAAAAAAAAATCCATCGCCTAACAAACCGAATAACAACAGTCACCTTTCAACATTTTTGCATTTCTTCGGGAACCAACCGACGAAGAAATGAGAAAATGATTTGTTGTTTGTTCTTTTTATACGATATGAAAGCGTCAAAAAAGGAAAAAGAATCAAATAAATACCAACGAGTAAACAAGGTATAGTTAGCAAAATTGCAGCTTTTATCGGAAGGGAAAATTCTGGGTGTGAATCTAAATGAAGAAATTAAGAAAATAACTCTAAATTAAGAAAGAGGCATAAATTAAGTTATCATCATCAATTTAGTATTATTTTCTTAATAATCGGGAGATTATTAAGAAAATAACTCTAAATTGATGATGAAAACAAGAATAAGAGGAAATCCTTAAGTATAATATTACGAAAGCTTCATGAAGAAACAGTGAAGAACGGAAAACAAATGAATGATCAAGGCTGAACAATCCATTTATTTATTTATTTAATCAACAATTACAACTCATTACGAGTTTATGCCTCTCTCTTACCAACAATATTACATTCCTTTTTCCTAGACATCCTTCGCTTCGCGTAGCTAACGATAACAGTGCCGGGAATCATCTGTCTTCATAAAGTTCTTACTCCGATTATTCATTAGGCGAGTATGCAGGTTCGGGGCCATTCTCCCACATTGCTCAGTGATTTCTAGGGAGGTGGTCTCAAAATGAGCCCGAAAATGAACTCCGATTGATCGGTTGAACATGCGTCCAATGATCGCTCAAACTAACAACCAACAGCAGTAAGACAGTAATCTTTCAGAATCAATTTTAATTCTAATAAGCAACGATTTTAATTAATATAATCGCATGGATCCACTGCGATCGGCGTATTAAACACACTGCAATCAAGCAACAATCAATTCCCGTTGCCACAAATAACTCGCATAATTAAGCATATTTATTTAATCAGCCATCCTCTAACTGATCGTATCAACGATGAATTTTTTGCCGATTACTCAGAGCGATCGGCAATATAATCTCTCAGTGTTCAAATAGCAAGTCCAAATCCCTATAAGGATTAAAGAATTAAGCAATATTCGACCTTAAAACCCACATTGAGGTCCTTTCTTGAATTCTGATTCCGTGACATCCCCAGAATGTTCCTGAACATTGTGTAGTTTTTCCGCCGGATTTGGAACAATTCTCGAGAAGTAATAATATCATCCTGAAAAAATATATTTCGTTCTGAGTCCCAATCCAATTTTCTTTGAAAAATTGACCGTTGAAGAACAACAATCGTGGTATTTCGCACTTCTGGTCAACGACTACAACAGTTACGACGATATAAGCGCCATTTCATCACTCAATTGCATGATATCACCGCCTCACCTATATTTTTTGGAAGATTCAACCTCAGCGACTGATTCAACCTTTAAGTGAGTATTCGGGTAGTATCTATGATGCTGATGATAATGATGGTAGAGACTTCATGTCAAATAGGGACTATCCTGCTGAGCTGATATGGACATCTCCTGTGAACTTTCATCACAGAAGTGATGAAAGATGACAGGAGAAGATCATATTTCTGACCACGTAGCAAAAAATCTGAAAGAATAAGGTCGAGTGTTCTTTGAATCCAACCCAATTTGTGAAGTCTCTTTCATGCAACGTCATCAAATACTGGCCATGTTTAACACGGGATGAAATTGGAGTAGGCAAGCTGGGCACAGGTCAAATTCTCTCCGTGCAACCGAAAACTTCTCGATAAATTGTTAAAATTCCTTTTAGCACGCATAGGAAATGAAATAAACTGAACGCGCAAGAGACCTGAACTAACTTGAACGTGACGAAATCGGGAACTTTCCTTGTCCTATCATTTTTCTGCCGGTTTGAAACAAAGTTTGGATGCTCATTCAAGAGGAATATTTATTCTAGATGAAACCAACCTTCACTCTGATGCTTTTTTAATAGCAGCTCAGGTTCAACTCACAACACAAATGCTGTGAGGGAAGCATTGATTCTTTTGATTCATGTCTTCATTCTAACCTTTTCGTTTGAAATATTCAAACCTTTCATTTCGATGATCTATTCTCATCAGTTTTTACTCTCACCACATTCCATTTCCGTCATTGTAATCCAGCTTTTTTCATTGATAAAAAGCAATGAAATCTTCAAGTGTTTCTTATTTGCCTGAATTTCTAACACAAAGAGAATTAATTTTTGAGGATTACATAGTCTCGGTAATAATTGAATGTATTACTGATGTTACGTTGTAATGTTGTTGTACTTGATGCTGTCTGCACTGCTGCAAATGCAGCGTTGCTGTACCAGAAGAATAAACAATTCATCAATCGTTAAAAGCTTTACGATCTGTCCAAACGATTGTAAATTTGTGACCTATCACTTTTATTCATTCAGCTTGAGGATTTAACATCATCGAAAAAAGAACATAAACGATTGTCATAAAATGTAGGGAAATGAATGGATATGCAACGTGAAAGACATATTCCAAAAGTAAGTGCTACAAGCTATTCACACTCATTGTCGTTCGGTGGTATCTGAGGACTTGAAGAAAAAAAACGGAGGTTTGAAACGGCTCGGAATGCAATGCGGACACGATAGGTGAGAATTCAGATCCTCAGAAGAGGACACCGTAAGATGTTTCAGAGTAAGAACACCATCATCAGCTGTAATATTGGTTGGGTAAGGATATTGGTGTATTATCTACGCAACATTCCGATCAATCATTCACTTGTTCTTTTCATTAATATTTACTTTTTCATTTCAGTTTATTCAGTGATGGGCAAGCTAACGAAAAAAGATAGCGCGTTAATCCATTAACCTAACAACTACATCCGCTATTCGCTGACGTTAACATCGCCAAAAAACTAGCGGAGGGCTAACGCTAGCGCTAATTTAGAACATTCTCTCAAAATTTGCAGTAGTACTATCTAATTGTAAAGGAAAAACGTAATTGCGACATTAAACAGTTAAACATTTTAATTGAATCATTCAACAACACTCGATAATCATTAGTCATTAATAATCATCGGTCAATAAGTCAATAAGCCCCACAAAATCATCAGCCACTAATAATCATCAGTTTGTTAATTATATCAAAATTCTCGCTCAATTCGATGTCGCAACAATGTACAGTGCAATCATCAACCACACATCCATCCAGTTAACATTTCCGCGATGTTTCTTTCTTCTTACTACTTCGCGATATCTCATTAGTTCTCTAAGATAATGACTAACTACCTGATCGCATTGCACACATCCATCATCTCCTGCATTTTAAATAATAATGCCCTTCAAATTTCTCCTATCAATGACCGATGATAAAATTTGGTAAACAATTATCAACAACAACAATAATTTGATTGAATACTCAACAGCGAACCGTTTGAGAGGGTATCAGTATGGTACTCTTGAATTTAGTGCAGTGCAAATTTGTATGTATATACCTTAATGGTGGAAGATTATGCATTCACTTGCAACGTTAGTGGATTAGCGATAATAGTCAGCTAATCCGCTAAAGTCCGCGAAAAATTAGTTCGCTAAACCGCTAACCAACGACAATAAATCCTCTAAATTCCGATAACTAGCGGACTGATCGCTAATGCTAATTCGCTAGTAGCGGATTAGCGAATTAGCGCGTTAATGCCATCTTTGAATTTATTGTTGTCTTCTTAATGAAATGTGATAAGTGTGACAATCCTGGAATAGCTTCAAAAACTGCGAAATCACGGATTCAGAATCGGATGAAAGCGTAAAAATAAAGTACAACTAAAAATTTGGATAAGAAAATCAACGAGTTTTAAACAAAAGCAACAAAATAAGTACAATAGCAAAATGATAAAAACGTTGCCTTCCATGAAGAAGGGAGGAAAAAAGCGAAATAATACAAATGTAATGCGATAGGATTATCAGCTAATGATAAGAGAGCAGTAAAGCGAATAACCGGGACACGCTTTATGAAAACATAACAAATATGACAAGAAAATATCAATGGAAAGCCAATGGAAGTCAACCAACAATAAGCAATACCTAGGCAGTTTAGACAAGAAGATCAGAAAAAAAAAGTTATGAAAATAAAATTTCGCATGCTTCATTTATTTTTAGCTACACATGAAAAAAAGTTCATTTATGCAACGTATTTCATCTAAAGAAAAAATTATTTGTCAACAGATCACTCAGTCGTATAGGAAAAATTTTTGTTGCCCATAAACGAATTTTTCTCCGAAGAAAATTATTTTTGTCTGAATACGAAGTAATGTTCGTCATCCTAATAGCATTGAATTCATTCGGTTTGTTGGCCAAAACTAATGAATCCTTCAAAGTGAATGTGAGTCATTTAATGAAATATCAGAACTTCCTGATTTGTTCGTTTAGTTTTTTTGGCTAGAACCTGTTCCATGTCAATTCAATTCCACTCATATCAGCAGCTGCTATGGAAGCAAGTCATTGATCGTATGAATGTGACTACTATCTAACTAAAATTTTCGAATTCTTCAACTCTGATGATTCACCTGCTGAACTCGTTGATCAGTGCTTTCGTTTCCCGTTTGCGTTAAACATCCTTTCCACCCAATGTTTATGCGAATTCCAATTCAAAATTGACTCATCCGTATCAATACACCCATCAATTTTTTTCTATGGAGAATTAATGAGCCTGTATTATTTAAGCTTCTATCTCAGAAATATCTCCTTACGCTGATCAAGGATTTTTATTTTTGTTTCGTTCATTACGATTCATCTCAAAAGAAAAACTTCTCTTTGAATTTATTGCATCATATTCGTTCTTCTACTTAGTTCATTTACTTGTATTCGTATAAAGTGCAAATATTTCTTAAAGATTTGAATCGAAATTGAGCTGAGATTAGAGGTTTCTTTTGACAGAACATTTGATTGAAGGCATTCATGAGGGAACAAAATGTCAGTTATCTCGACATCTTAATGTTATGAGTGGAATGGATTTGATCAGGAGCAGAACGCGGCCTACGCCATATGTCACCGTGTTCTCGTTATAGACGTAAATACCAAAAACAATCTTCGATCGGTTGTTTTCGAAGATTCATTTTTGCTCTCAATCATCTTTGTTCTATGTTCATTCAGTACATTTCCAGAAAACCTGATTGATTGATTTGTTGGTTTTGGTACAATTTCATGTAAGAGTTTAAACGAAATGAAGAGCGTATTCTTTGCATCCATATTCGTTGCTTTATCAAAGCATTTTATTAGTTCTTTTGCATTTTATTGGTATTCATATTACTGAAATCATTGTTATTACTATCGTTATAATTATTATTGTTGTTAGCATCTTTTTGAGCAAATATGTGATATGACTTAATGAAGAATAGAACAGATAATTTTCTGAAATCACACATCAAATACACCTGAGCATCGTAAATTTGTTGGCTAATCGTGTTCATACATTTGTCTTGAACAGGGTTTCTTCCAACTTTGAATGACCTCAATAGCGCACTTTTCCTTACCTGCAGATCAAACGCTTACAATTGGCATTTGAAAATCCTTGCGTTTCTGTACAATATCCTGGAGCATGTGAAGGATTTTGGATTGAAGTTTTTCAGTGAACCGCCATGATTCGTTCTGGTAATGTTGAATTGTTCTGGTAGCACACACATATAGTACTGTCCTATTGAACACATGGAACAGTTTAATTTTAGCTCCAATAGAGGATGATCTCTTCCACTTTTGTCTTCCGTTGAAGAGTTAGATTGCGATTTGTCTATTCGAGTTTGTAAAGGATCAAATTTGATTTCGTCATCATTAATGCAAAGAAATTTTGTTCTGATCGATAGCCAAAGAAATCTTAAGTTTAAAAAATTCAAACAGATTGCTTTATTGTTGAAATCATATGCAATGAATAACAGCCATATGTAATGCTTGCATCATTATCAGCCAAATGTATCACAAGACACAATAATCTGAAACGAAAAATGGACAACAGGCCGTATGAACTGGCAAAGCCAGAGCGAAGACATACCAAAAACCAACTCTATAACAACTGATAGTGAGAGGAAATGATGAGATATAGCCAGAGCTAAGCTAGCCTATCGAATATTCTCAGTGTGTTACTTGAACTTCTTATTGACGACGTCAACTGAAGCGAAACGTCAGCTGTTCACCATATTCTTGCTCGTCCATCCATTCAAATGTTTCTCTTTCAACCATCCCATCCCAATCAGTTGATTGTTGTTCGAACTAACCGAGCACATCGAATGCGACTCAGCTAAGCTCATCATCAACACGAATCCTTGGTTGCAGCAATGTTCACCTTGGCATTTTTGTTTCATTTCAATAACAAACACCCTTCCATAATTTCCTCACTAACGTCTCATTTTGCTTGATTTCGATACTGTGCAACCATTGCTGCCGTCTGCCCTGTACTAGATCATTTCGCAACCGGCGTGATTTTCGACAAACACTTCGTAAAAATTGTATAGAGGTTAACTCTAATAAGGAATAATAAATTTCAGCAAAATGATGGTAATGAAATCGGTATTTTTATTGATCATCTTTTGCGTATATAGCAGCGTCAATGGAATAATCGCATCAGCAAATAAGCAAGCAATGCTTGATGAAAATCGAACACCAAAACGGAACAATCCACTCGAAGTTCCATCCGTTAAAACAACATGTGATGAATGTAAAACAGTTAGTTTCTCCTCAATTATCATTATTATGATTATGGTTTTAAAATATTATCATTATCCTTTTTAATATGCACAACGAAATGAAACTCAGCCGATGTCGATCAATCAAACAAAGTCTCTTCGAATCAGCACTTCATTATCAACATTTTGCATTTTTGCAATTTCAGTTGATCACGAAATTCGCAGAGGCGATGAAGAATCCAAAGAAGATTGCCGAATTGAAAGCGATTCTCCGTTTCTTCTGTCACGAAACTTCATACATTGAAGAATGCAAAGAATTCGTTGATAAATTGGATTATTTCATCGCTCGTTTAGAGCCATATTTGGTGTGTTCGTTTTTACTTGTTTATGATTTATTTCATCATTTTCAATGCTTTGCGCAAAGTTTGCTATAGATTTTTTTTGTTCCTTTGGCATTGTAGGTAAAAGTTTTCGGAAAATTTTTTCTTTGCTTCAAACAGCTGACCAAAATTTCATTTGTTTTGTTTTCTTTTTCAGGAGAATCCGCAAAACGTTTGTGAGCATTTTCATATGTGCGGGAATCTAAAGATTGAGCAGTTCCATCGTGTCGGACTCATATATATAAACAGATATCCGAATAAAACTGAAGGAGCGGTATGGGACAAATATTCCACATTCGTTCATAAGGACTTTAAAATTTTTAATTTAATGGAATGATAAGAAAGCAAACTGGCCATTACAATTAACGCAATGTTTTGGAGGAACTTTTAACCGACGAGTGACAGTTCAACTTGTTCGTCATATCACATGAGGGGGGGGGGGTTATACGCTACCTGCTAGACCATGTTGACTGCGTGTTGATGCAAAAGAATCACTGATCGAATAAACAGAATCAATTATACACTTATTTGGTGTGCAGTGACAACTTTTTTCCGTTACAAATGAATGACTTTGCACTAATTGTTCGCTACAAACTGTCAGCAGCTTATGAATTTGGTAATTTTGCATTAGTTCAGTTGGGAATTGGCCGTTCATAATGGTATTATGACGAGTGAGAATTTTCAAAATGTTGTTCTTTTCAGAACGATCTCATTTGTGAGGAATGCGAATTCGCTGCCACTGAACTGAAAACTTTGGTTGATAAAAAGGAAACTGCGGATAAAGTGAAAAAATTCTTATCTGAAAATGTTTGCTATTATTTGAAAAAATATCAAGGATCGGTTAGTTCTTCTCTATCACTTCGGAATCTCTGAAACATATTTTAAAAAACATTTCTATATTGTTGTGATTATTTTCATTACCATTCTAACTATTGTTGTCGTTATTATTATTGTTTTTGTTACTACTACATTTGCTAGTATATGAAACTGAATACCGTACTAATTTCAGTGTGATCTTATGCTCGATCAGTTCATACCAGAGCTTTTCGAAGAGCTCAGTAAATTGCTCAGTAATCCGAAACAGGTTAGGCATTACGCTATCTTATAAGTGTATTATTGAAGAGTATCACTTCAATATTGGTTTGCTTTTCGTTATGTTTGTTAGTCTTACCGATACTACGTAATTAATGTCAGTGTTGTTTCTGTTGGCGTTATTATTTTAATTGTGCTTTTACAGTTTTGTGCCGAAATGGGACTGTGTAAGAAAGAGCGCATTCTCATGGAGAATCGCAACGAGAAGAAGGTCAGTGTTTTTTCGGGATTCAAATTATGAACAGCACAACGGCAGTGAACTAATTTAAATCGTTTTTCATTAAGCGTTAAAATTTAAATCGCATTAAAATTTTCCCTGAACTAAAGTTATTTAATCGAATATAACTTATTCGAAGTTTGACACGATGAAATGTTAGCGTTCGTATTATTATCGTCATCAGTAACACATAATTTCACCAATTATATTTTGCTTAATGTTATGTTTCATTGGTTTATCGTTGTTATCGAATGCAACATTCATGGTGGGTGACTTATGATCGTGATAGTGATTACATTGTTATCATAGTTGTCCAATTATTGTTTTTTTATTGATGATGATATCATTTTTATTATCATTAATATTATTCTCGTTATCGTAATCATCGCTATCACTCATTGGTTATCTTACCTAAAACCATTACTCTGAATGGTACCATTTTGCTGAAAACTAACCATTTTTAAATAACCAGTCTTATCGTATCTTATATCTTTTGTGTACTGTTTTTGCGTATGTCCTCTGAGTTGGAATATGTTCATTATACAATAAAAATTTTCAAAATAGATGATCCCACAAAAGAGATGCTCTAACATAGAAAGCAAATACTGTAATAGATAGATACAGTCACAATATGGAGCAGTGAATGTTGATTTTAGTAACCGTACAATTGACCGATATGATTGAAATGATAACAGTAGTAATAATAGTAATGATAATATAATAATCACAATAATAAAAACAATAAAAAGATGATGGTAACAGTGATGTCACGCGCGAATAAAGTGAGAAAAACAAGGCATTTGAAACAACAAATGAAAGAAAACTGTTGTTATAAGATATTGCTGTCAGAAGTGATAATGGAATATTTTTCAGTACTATTTGATTAACCCGTCAATAGCGGCTCTCACGGCATAGATAATGTGTTCTAAACTGCCTTACAACATTTCAAATCTAATTCAAGCACTGTACTAATGTCACATTTATTTAGGTTATATGAAACATTACGTGTACAGACAAAGTAAATTCCTTATATGTAGTGTTCGTAGGCGAGCAGCTTTTTGGCCGGGGGAGCAAAGTGGGTGGGAGGGGGGGTTCCTGAGCAAAGTGGGTGGGTGGGGAGGGTTTCCCGAGCAAGTGGGTGGGGCGGGAGGGTTCCCGAGCAAAGTGGGTGGGGGAGGGGGTTTCCTGAGCAAAGTGGGTGGGAGGGGGGGTTCCCGAGCAAAGTGGATGGGTGGGGAGGATTTCCCGAGCAAAGTGGGTGGGGCGCGGGGGTTCCCGAGCAAAAAGTCGGGGAGTGAAACCCACGAGGGGAAACCCGTTATGGGGCAAAGCGGACGCGGGGTTACCCAAGCGAAAAATCTGGAAATAGAATCCTGGAGGAGGACGCATTTCAACTCAATTTTGAATAAAAGTTTCCCTGCCGACTTGTACTTCTGAAAGTACTCAGATGGCCGGCCAACGATTCTCCTTGTCGGATCAAACATTCAATTCGAGGAATTTTTGGTTCACTTTGGCACCGATCATCTGCGAGCATCATTCTCCTTCGCTTCGGAACCTCTACTACAATGAATAACCTCAGCAAGCACTTCTACATCTAAACTAACGGATGCAGGCTTGGCCGATGCCACAAAATCTACTGGAATTGGAATTCTCTGCAAGCTGAGAATTTTCAGGGAAAATGGTCGTTTGGTTTTCGAAATTTTAACTTAAAGTGAGCGGTCGATACGAAAAATATTGCTATTGTGCGCGACTGAAGTAGAAAAAGTGCCGTAACAGAAACCCGCTTAGCCAAAATCAAATAATCTGTTGAGACCATAACCTTCAACCTTTCGATGCAAACTCGTTATGATGACCAGAGATTGGCCTTTCGATTCTGGACCGCTCGCAAAATCGCTACTTTCCATAATGACCATTCATATACAATTTCGAAAACTAATCGGTAATTTTTCTCGAAAGCTTCTCAGTTTGTAAAGAATTGGATTCTCTTTCCAATGGACTATTTGGCATTGGCCGAGCAGATTACTGTTCCAGCATTACAGTTGCTCACAGCAGCACTATTTCTCATAATGACAATTCATTCTAAATTACATCTTCGAAAACTACACGAGCATTTTTCGTAAGAGTTTCCGAGTTAGTAGATTGTTGAATATGATATTTGTCACGAACTTTGCGCTATAGCAGTTTTCCGTGCTTAATTTTCACGACTCCATTCAGTGCAATTCATTTTAGGCGCGTAAATAGATTGCAAATTGTCGAACAGTATGCCATTTTCGATCCAGGAGAACAATATTGGACATTCGGTTTGCGGAAAATATCGAGTTTCGCAGTTGTTAGGGAATCTCCGACGGTGAGCAAATTAGACAAAGGGGAATCAAGACAAAAAATCGGGGAGCAAGTTACTCGTGAGGGGGGGGGGACCCGTCCGGGAGCAAAGTGGACGAGAAAGGGGACCGCGACCAAAAAGTCGAGGAACAAAACTGTTGCGGAATCGCCAGGGAGCTAGGTTCCCGTTGGGGCAACGAACACTATTCATAAGCGCGAATAGCATCAAATTGACATTGGTGAAAATGGTATGACTAGTACTTGAAGAATGCATATCTTTCATTGACTGTTCCCATATGTGGATTTCTGGTGTTGATGGGTTTATTAAAAAACTTTTCAATATTCTAAGGTGCTGCGTCAACATATTAGTGGCAATAAATTGCGAACGAACGATTTCCTGTCATCATCTTCAATGAGAATTTTTACTGAATGGCTACAATTATGGTCGTATCACAGCAAAGACGAGGACAATGGTCATTCGAAGGCGATCAGTTGTGAATCTTGTCGTAAAACTGTTTCAATTATTAAGAATCGATTGAGCGATGAGGATTTCCGAGCAAATCTACAAGATGGATTTATTGAATATGTTTGTGACGGTCTTCTCCATGAAAAAGCATTTAATTTGGTTAGTGCTGAAATTATCCATACTGTTATTTGTTTTTAGATTCTTGTTGTTCTTGTAAACGTAAATCATATTCGTTCATTTATTCGTCTTTTGTTGCAGTGCGAGAATCTCTGCCTCACGTACGTGCCAATTTTGCTGAATCGCTCGTTTGATTACTTGAATGAAGTTGATATTTGCAAAGATGTAAGTAAGTACATGTACTTTAAAACAGCAACAAAAAAATCTTTTCAGTCACCAAAATGATGAATTTTTCATCGCATTTTTATTATTGCGCTTATAAAATTTATAATATGGTGCTTTGAAAAGTAGTTTTCTGTCGTCGGCCATACTCGTTCAATACAATAACCATTCATTGCTATCGGTTACAATTTACTAGAGTATCAAGCAAAACAATAATTTGAATGAACAAAGGTTTTTGTTTATCGGAAAATGTGTTGCCTGAATCAATCGCAATTCTGATTCTCCACATATGTTTCTATGTGATTCGAACCAATCCAGCAATTCATATGTTAAGTTTCAAAATATTTCCTTAATCGCCTTCATATCTTCATTTATTTTAGACACACTCTCTTCTTTCAGAAATTACACTGGTGTTATTAACTTCTTATCACGTGTTTATTTTTGTTGAAATGGACGATAATCGAGTGATGGCTACTGTTATTTCACCAGGTTTCGATCCAATGCAATATTCAAACGCAACTTTTTTGATTCCTTTTGATATTGTCATGAAACCACTTAAAAAACTGGCTGCAGATCAGTCGACTCTCACCGTTCCTTCCTTTGTTATGTGTGGTCGAACTGGGCTGCTTATGAAGCTGTTAGACCCAATAGTCTACACGTTTTATTTATATTAGATAATGATTAACTCTAGCTCTTCTAAACCGTCTACCCAGCTGTTATATTCGAATGATAATAAAGCAAATAAAAAAGGAAGGGAGTGGGAAGGGGTAAAGACATCGAAGGCTTATTTTACGTCATGTTTCGATCAAATACGATTGCATTTGATTGAATTTGATTTGATTCTCAATTTAGTTTCTTTCACAAAACTAATTTCCTTTTTATAATGTGATTATTTGCTATCTCTTAATCATCTTTTGCAATCGTACAATGCACTGAGTCTTTGATTTGTTTCTGTGTGTTTGCGAAAAAAAATAATTCATCATCAACTGTTTCGTCAAGACTTTTATATTCTATAACATGGATCAACAAAGCGAGATCGTTGTGATATGGTTGTGCTGATTAAAAACTGAAGGAATTGAACTGAGTTGAAATGTGTGCTGAAATGAATAATTTGAAATCGTTTTTATATGCAATCAGTTCTTGCTTAAGTTGCGATAAATAAATTGCAAGAGAAGAGGTCGTATTTTTTCGACACAATTTGTTTGTCTTGATGATGCAGTTGAAACAACGCACGATCCACCATATGCAATTCTAGTTGGCTTGCTGGTTGCTTGCATACACGCAAACTCATCAAGTGGTTCACTTCAAATTCATTTCGAATATGAAAACCCCAAAAAATCTTTATCGTATTTTCTGGTGCCCAAATTTATGCAATTCTTCCTTTTCCTCTTTTCCTTCGTCTAGACTAATTAACTTCGAAAGTATGAAAATATAATAAGTTCAAACTGATTTATTCGTCTAGCTTGCGATTGAGAAATGCAGAAAACTGAGTAAAAAACTTCAAAACCACCGTGGTGACAAAAGTGTACATATGTGGAATAATCTGTTGGGCGAGATACGCTAGATCTAATAAGAAAGTTTGCCACCGTAAAAAGTTTATCATTATCAATTCTGTTCTTCTCTCAGCAAATTTAAGATCGGAAAACTTGATAAACACAAGACTGATGAATTCAGAATTGTTTTTGAAAAGCCTGACTTGTTTAGAAAGAGTTCAACTCTAATGCCTGTTTGCTGTTTCATTTAGTTTTTCATTACTTCTGTTTTTGTTCTATTCAGTATTTATAAGTGAGATATAACAATTATACAGTACATCAATGAAGTTTTTTTCAAGTGACTTTTCATGATCAAGATAGTTGAATCGAGCTGCGTTCATTTGATTCGATTCGAGGTATTGAGTGTGATAAATTGAGCAGAAGTTAGGCATCGAGGGCATGAGTTGATCTTCGCTTTAATGAATGCAATTAGTGCATATAAATCATACACAATGTTCAACTATTACATTCTTACTGTTTTTAATTTCAAAAAATTCAGTTGCCTTCAAGAAAACCTTTCGAGTCGAAAACATGAATTTCAAATTTTCGTAATTCAAGAAAACCCTCAGCAACGAAACTCCATTAAAATTTATCCAAACTTCTTTCTTAATGGTAATTTATCATTAATGATAATTAAGTGATTTCTACTGGTAATTCATCACTTTTATTCTCGAATTGCTATTCATAAATTTTCACCTTACTATTAATCAGCCACAATCAGCAATGAGATAGCTTGAAATGGATGATAAGATAAAACAAATGTAACATTTATTCTTGCTATTATTCCAGCTCATTTCAGTTCATTCATCATCATTCATTCACAAACTTCATAGGTGCCATATCGATTGAATAAACCATTTCATAGTATGCAATTGACAAAAACATAATAGTAATAATAATAATAATAATAATACTTAAATAATAATGAATATAATAATAAATATAATAATAAATGCAATAATAAATATGATAATAGTAAATATAATAATAATAACAACAATAATAATACTCGAATAATAATGAATATAATAATAAATATAATGATAATAAATGCAATAATAAATATGATAATAGTAAATATAATAATAATAATAATGATAATAATAATAAGAACAGTAATAATGGTAATAGTGATAAGCGTAACAGTTTTAACAATGGTAAATTACATAATAAAAAGTTTCCTTCAATGTCGAAGAAACAGTGCTTATCAGCTTTCGATGCAACTAGTTGGCAAAATTCACAGTTGTAATTGGTTACAGGAAGAGGTCAAACGGAGAGTTCACAGCAGGATGAAACGATCGATCAGTTTTCGAGTTAATGTGAGCCATAAGCCGTCAAAAAGTCCAAAATGACACCTCTGCTGGTTTTTCAATCTTATCCGTTCTCATTCTATCCAGATTCTTTTCCTTATTCAACAATCATATCACCTTGAATAATTCCATGTTCGATCTTGTATGAGGCTCAAATTGAACTAATCAAAGCAAAACAATCAACAAAGCGAATAATCAGCAAATTAAATGATAAGCTGGATAGAATTGCTTCATTTTCTTCTTCTTCGCTCGAACAAAACGCATTGTATTGGTGAGAAATAACAATTCTTGAATTGACTAATTGAACGTAAATTAACGTTGTGTGCAATTGATGATAATTGAGGTGAACGTTTGTGATTTTCTTTGTTCGATTCATTATTGTTACGGTACTTATCATTAATGTCATCACTCGACAATGATGATAAGTCCAGAGATGATACACCTTCCCCGTCTACGTCACCACCATTAATCAGTTGTTGCAGACGATCATTGTTGAATTGCGATTGCAGTACTGAACGTCGCCTTAATAATATTAACAATAATAATAATCATATGTAACACGCAAAAACAATAATGAATCCTGCATGAGTAAATATTACGTAAAGTACTAACAGTTATGGCAATAATAAAAGTAACAATAAAAATAATAATAGGAAATAATAATAATAATAATAATAATAATAATAATGAATAATGATAATTACAATGATAACAACAATAATGATAACGATACAAATGAAATTGTTGTCATTAATGATGTCTTTATAGCACCTTTTTAAAAACTGTTCTATTCTGTTCAAACAATTCTATGACTATTTTATGACTATTGCTCCAAGATGACTATTCTATTCTATCCTGTGCATTTTTTGAGAAGTGTTCTATTCTATTCTTTCGGGCTCAAAAACGACTCTATTGTATTTTGTTCTATTCTGTGCGTTCCTCGTTTGCGAACTGTTCTATTCTATTCCTTAGAATAGAAAAAAACCGAATACTTTAACCGGAATAAAGACATCGATAGTTGTCATGGCTATCAACCTGAATAAAATGGGACTATAAATAATGAAAATTCCATTAAATTTTACTGTTCCTAAGAGATAGCACAATATCAAAATCATTTAATAGAACTTTTAATAATAGCAATATGATAATATTGATTCATCAATAATCGCTGCATCAATTTCAACTGTTCATTTCTAATTTATCGTCCGATCCACATAGAACACTGACTATGAACTGGACAGTGTTTCATATAAGATATTTTTTGCAATGTTGCTTACAATTAGTGCGCAACAGTCGAAAATTAGAAAAGGCCAACCATATGCAAATCTGCTGTCCTCCCTTCTTCTCACTAGGTTCATCGTAAACAAGTGTCGATTTAAAAACCAGATTCACTAGTTGACTGTTTGAAGTGACAAGTGACTGCATGTTGATGACCATTACTACCAATAAAGCATTTAAAGCTAATCGCATCATCCCACGGTTATTACGTAAACATCGTTTAATGATTCTTACGAGTGATAGCAGTAAACAGTATTGGTGAAAAATAATACCACTTGAAAGAAACTGTTAGTGTTGTTGATTTTAAAATTAAAGAAATACTCATTTAGTTAATGACTCTGAGCGCAATATGTTTTAAGTAACTGGCACGCTTATGTTATCAACGGTGAGTGTTGTTTGTTTCAAATGCCAAATGCATAAATTAATAGACCCAACAAAATATATGCATATTTCAAAATCGTCATTGCATAAATATTCAATGATTGAGTTGACAGATGAGGGCATAGCTGGAAATTTCGATTCCTCACTAAAATTCTAGTATTAATCTCGTTCTGTTTAACGAGGGTAAGGACTGAACTATTGAGAGTATTACAATATCATTAATTTCATATTTACATACATAACTGCCAACTTTTGTAAAACAACAATAGTACTGATATTAGTGACAGATGTTGTTGCTGATCAGTGACAATTTGTTGAACGCTAGCTTTCGATCTGAGGGATTGGTTTGATCAAATTCAATCGCAACGCTTGCTGATCATGGCAAATTCATAACAATATACTCAATAATACATCTCATGAAATTGTGGGAGAAATTTTCATACATTGGAAAGTTCAGTAATGATAACAATACCAATAATAACGATAATAGTAATAATAATAATAATAATAATAATAATAATAATAATAATAATAATAATAATAACGATAATAATAATAACGATAATAATAATAATAATAATAATAATAATAATAATAATGATAATAATAATAATAATGATTATAATAATAATAATAATAATAATATATATTCATATCTAAATTTTGTTTTCAACAACTAGATTCTAACGCCACAATAATTTGAATAATCATTCCTTTCATTTACGTTGGACTGTCCGTTGTTCTTTAGTGAAAATAAATCAATTTCCCATGCTCATGAGAACCCATTGAAATTACAACTTTCTGCAGACATTCTTGAACAGTGTCATGGACGAATACCTTTTAGTATTACTGTTGTATTAATTATATCATTATCATCATTGCAATTATTATTGTAATTATTATTATTATTATTGTGATGGCAACAATAATAACAATTAATATTATTGTTATTATTTTTGAAAATTTCTTGGAAAAAAATTCCATTCAAAACGAAAAATGAAAGGAAAATCAACAGATTAGTCAGTTAAAGAAATAATTTTGAAGAAGTGCCCTACAAATTGTTGATACGATGAATTGTGGTGACGGGTGGAAAATTCCATCCATTCGTAATGGTTGCGTTTATTGCATACCTGAAAAAGAAACGGATTTTATTCGAATGATTTCGAAAACTTGAGGTTATCATCCTTGCTACTAGCATCCTGAATATTTGTATCATTCACATTATATTTCTTACTCTCATTGGTCATTAGTTGTTATTGTTTAATTGTTACAACAATTGTTCTGCGTATTCTTCAGTACAGAATGCGATTGCTATTATGTATTCATTGTTGTTAAGTGCCTGTTTGCCTGTTAAAATGACTTCGCTGCAACCTTCCATAAAGTTGTTTCAGAAGGAAGTTCTAACTAGGGCTTTTGCCTAACGAACCAATTCTTAGCATTCATTCGTCAAATTCCTACCAAAACATTGCAAAAATTTCTTATTAACAACCTGAAAATTGATTTATACATGGAACAATATGCAAGCATTTGTATTTCAAGTACAATTAAAATAAATATCCAGTATTGCGGAATCGTCTATTGAAGATTACCATCACCAGAATTGAGGGCGTGAAACTTAATGTTGAAAAGATGAGAGTTCATTAATCAAATCAACTTATCGAATTGGTCGAAAAATGATATGATGAGATCAAAAGGGAACTTAGAAAATGGAACAACAAAAGTTTTTATTGTATTTCTAATTATACATTTCATCCTCTTTCATGTCAGATACTTTGGAAGTTTCTTATTGCTTCTTCATTTTCTTAGTCTCAATTCTGTTATTTCCTAATTCACGCGTTATTCATTCATTATGCCTATTGAAATTTCAACTATTTTCTTGAAAATTTCACCAGATTATGGCGATAAAATAACGAGCGTTGATTGTATTCAATATTTTATAATATATGACCAGTAAATTTTAGATGATACAATTATAAATGTGTATTTACACACATGTATTCACTTATTTATCGAAATGTTTGTAAAGAAACTAAACTTCAGTTTATTTTATTTTAAGTAATAGCAGCACTATACTATCGCTTGAGTAGAAATAATGCTCAAATGCATTACCACGCGTTCATTAATTAAGGTTTCAAAATGAACGAATACCGATTAAACATTCATTAAGTATTACGGTTTTGAGTTGTAACTGACTACTCATTCATTGAAGAGAATAAGAAACGATTGTGCAATGATTGTAAGTTCCATGTGCTATTAGACTTGTTCGATGCTGACGTGAAATTCACTGCGCGAGAGGATATCTCTTGATATTTGTACAGAAGAAGAACATCAAACTACAGCTGCACTTCAAGAGTTTTAATGCATCAATTAATAAGTCTTAGGCCTCACGAATTTAATCTGACATGGTTTCATATCATGAGAATTCTTTCTGATTATCCTATGCATAATATGGAACAAACGATATCGAAAAATGAGAGAACAATATGAATTTCAATATATTTCGAAGAAATACGGTATGCGGATTACACCAATGCGATAATTCCAATAGCGACGATAATACTGCGTGAGCAGCTACATTAATATCAATGATAACATTGGAAAATAATAATAATTTATAGTGAATAATATATCTGCTACTGGAATAATAACTTATTTTAGTACGTATGAGTGATACAAATTCACATGAATTTCGATAAAATTATCTGCTGATTTTGATAATGCATATTTAATAACTATTCAACTTCACATGAATATATATATATATATATATATATATATATATATATATATATATATATATATATGTATTTATAAATAAAACATATGCATATAACTATATATAGAATTATGTAAGGCCACAATATGATGGCATGCAATCATTGTATGTTTATGTGAGAAATGTAACTTTTAAGAAAGGTAAATCTGTGCATTTGTTCTCGTTTACTGAATAATCAACACGAATAGATATGACTCGTTTCTCCGAACACTTCAAAAGGGAATATTTTATTAATGGAACATGTCGCAATAATAGTAGTAGAAGTGGTAGGAGTAATAGTAAGACTAGTAAAAGTATTATACTAATAACAGTATCTTGAAGAACAATCATAAATAGCATCCATACTAATGTTGACAGCAAAGTACCATGCTAAACCCTCATCAAATTATGAATGAAACATGAACGTATTATAACATATCGACCATGGAGTAATAATAATGATTGTAATAACAATAACGATAATAATCACACTTAAAAACATCCATAATAATTGTGCTAGTAATAGTAATAGTAGTAATAATAATAACAATAATAATATTAATAATAATAATATTCTGATCATTAATAATCCAGAGCAGATAACTGATATGAATCGTAATTAACGATATTAGGGTATCAATACAACAAAACATTCAGCGTTCAATCATTTCTAAATATTACTGCGAACTCATCACAGTTAATGCTCAATATTAACTGTCGAAAGTATCGTAAGTATTGTCGAAAGATCTAGAATGCACATCGCTACTGAAATACCTAATTCACTGTTCATATGCAAAATGCAACCTTACAGTATCATCATAACTTCTAAACTAGCAATTATCAATGAATACAATATAATGCATCCTTCAATCGAATCAATTTTACTTCATTTTAAAAACTTACCATTTCGTGACAAACACTGCCATGATGAAAACGATCAACATATTTGACGATGTCTGTGCATGTGATCTTCCAATGAAAATCATCGCTTACACCTAAGGAGTTTCACTGAAATAATAAACGAACAAGGAATACGTAGAATGATGAAGAAAATCAAGTCCAGTTAGTGCGGCGTGTACTATATTCAAGTTAAAATCTTCTTTTTCAACTTCTACTTCTCATCATTTCTAAAACAATGCCAGAATAGTGAAGCTGAACTGCATCTAACAACGAGGCAGTGTGGAAGCATCGAATTGGTTGGAGAGCAATGAGAAGAGGATGAGTAATGAAGAAGCCAGGGCGATATTGAAGATGAAAGACGTCACACCTAGACGTCTTCACCATTTAAGGAGGTAATCCACTGAACTGTTTGAAGTTTCGAAATGCCTGTTCCTTGAGAAAGGCGTTCATATATATAGTAGGAAGAATCAAAAATACACAATAGCCTTTCAAAATTTCTGAGAACTGATTGATTTTTATTTCACCAAAATGATTAGTTCGTTCACACACGCCTTTCCAACCCAAATTCTCGTTGATTCACATGCTCATTGATAAATTCATGTTGTTTCTTTAACGTTTATCCGTTAACAAAATCCACAGAATTCGTTAAAGGCGTGGCTTCCTGGATACTCCACCCAACTAACTACTGACGAATCGAGCAATCTACCCACATAACTTCTAATTTCATGCATGCCTTCAGAATGCTTGAAGTTGGGCCAGACCCTTTGAATTTTCATTCATGCTTAACATAAAATTTGATGTAGGTGAAGAAACATCGATATGCATCTATTGAAACTGTCGAGAGGGAATCATCTGAACGGTTCAATGCATTAGCAAATTGTAGCGTAAACGAAAGCATAAACGGCAAAGAGCAGAATATCTGGTTTTCAACAGGAAGTGTCGGAAAAAGCTGCATTCGAGTCTTTTTTAAAGTCATCTGTTTCTCTTAGAACAGAACTAATCAATCCGTTCTTGATAACAATAACAGTGAAAGTTTTCATCTTCTTCTGACTTCGGGACTTGTCAAGCGTAAAGAGTATTCATTCCTAGAAGTATGGTGTTTTACCGAGGAAACAGACATATTCGCGATAAAAAATGAGCAAATGTTGACGAAATAGGCGAAGATTTCTATGATTAATTCATTTGAAAAATTCATATTTTATGAGTGTAAAACATCTATTTTACTCAAACGATCGCCTTAAAATCGTTTATCGTTTTATGAAAGTGCAATGAACTGTGCATCAATAACTCTCTAAATTGCAAATTCCCACGGAAAAATACTGAAAAACGCCTTCTGCGCTTTCGTTGAACGGTTATTGTAAAAGCGGTATTCCATCTAAGAATCAACTGAGTCTCGGAATACTCATTTTACTTATGGGCCAATCCTTTGTACTTGAAGCGTGACTATACAGATGAACAAATACATGGTATTGAAAATCTAGCAATATTAATAATGAAACGAGAGCAAAATTGCTCAAAATGCACAAATTTTGACGAAATTTCCAGCTTGCAGCCGTGAATTTTCTAGATAGCAAAGTTGAAATCCGGGAGAGGCATAGGATGCATTCTCCACGTTTGAACTGATGACCGGATATATATGAGTTCCCTGAGACTTCCGAAATAGAATGAACTAATCTTTCCTATTTCTTCGGATTATATTCCAAGTTGTTCAAACTTAGAAGCCTGAAATTTAGGCTTCGTGCTTTTGGAATTGAACAAATCTGCAGTTTGAGTTGATCTCACGAGGTGCGCCTAATCTGCACGTTATTTGCTACTTAATTGTGCAAACAATTATTTGTTTACAATGAATTGCAACTTACGAAACATTTGTGAGAAAAAAGGCTTTTGTTTAAAAAGACTTTTCTCTATGCAAATGCATATGATAGGAATTAGTTGCTAGTTCCATTATTTATAGTGTTGCTAATGTCATTAGCATAACCACATTTTGCGTTTTAAAATAGGCCAGTGGTTCTCATAGGTGGTGAAATTACCCATTGTGGGCTATTTGGGGATAACGGAGGAGGTCGGGAAATTAGTATTTCCTGCAGCTGCTATGTTATGATAGAACGCCATTGTGATGATGTTTTTTCACTCGAGTATGTAAATGCGATTAGTTAATGGCAGCACTCTTCCTTCTATTTTCTGAGTATCATTAGTTTATCCGGGCCTAAACAATAGTCTTTTTAGTCACAAATCTTTTGTAAGTTCTTCAATACATTGACTGACATCGTCTCTCATCAACATTGGGGATTGATTGAGAGAAACTAATAATTTTCGAGACCGGAGTCGCGAGATAAATCATTAAATATTTCTTCACCATTATTATGATAATTTCGTTATATCGCATAATTTGTTTTCATATTATTGTTGTATCTTTATTATGCCTCACACCTGTTTCAAGAACTGTTTATCCAGGAGTTGTTTTCACGTGGAAATGTAAATTGCAGCAACTGATTTCATGTTAACCCAAACAATATGTTCTTAGCTACTAATAATTGCACTGAGAACAAAGGAATGTATCCGTAAATCACCTTTTCAACCATTTTATTTAACCACAATGTAAACTATCTAATACCCATTCTCACAACATATATTATATGACACTGTAGATCCTATATTAAATCTACACCCTTCCGTTATCATTCATTTCATTATTACTTCTTCATGAATTCACCATTCACTCCTAAATCCATCTCACATACTTTGGTGCTTCATCTATTTTCAAATTACACAGTTTCTCCAATTTGTTCTTCAAATAGATCTAGTTTATCGAATCAGTGGAATTATACGTATATGAAGAATGTCTTGAAAATGATGTTGCATTCAAATATAATGGATTAATTATCCAAGTTTGAGATCCGGAACAAGTCGAGTGTAAAGAAGTTTCGATCAAGCGACCAATCCCCAAACATTCAATCAAACAACCGATTCCCAAGAAATCTACCAGCTCCCAAACCCGCAGTCCCCAATCCAGATCTCAAACGAGCGAATATTGTGATTATATCAATTTGTTGTAAAATATCTAGCAAAATTGTCAAGGGTGTCAATTGATTCAAGTCATCGCGATCACTGTCGCAGTCAACAACTACTTCAATCCTATTCTTCCTCAAGTCACTCACAACCTTCCAATTCACATTACCCCAATCCAACCTTTTCCATTGCATATTAACTTATTCAGACAATCGATATTACAGTTCAACTTCCTCCGTTCCGCAACGAACAGTCCACATTCCATTCGAATCGTTAATCAAGTAAGCAAATTTCCCACAAATCAAACCAACCGCCAATCAGACGACATCGCCCATTCGAACAACTCAAACAATCAAATCAAGCAATCACCACGAGTCAATATTTTGTTGGTCTTTATTAATTTTTCTTACGTTTATCACGGAATTAATTGTGTATATCAAGAAATTATTAATATATTGTTGCTGTCACTGTTTCATTTTATTTCATTATATTTGTATATTAACGGTTAGACAAGTTGTATTACAATCGTTACAATAATTTGGTTTTTTTTGTTATAATGAAATGGCATTGTGATGGCGGATTTTTCGCTCGAATATCTAAACGAGGCTCACTCATGGAAACACTCGTCTTCATCCTCTTGACTGAGTATCTTTACTTCATTTGGGCTTGAACAAAAGCCATTTTGACGAAGTCACAAATATCTTGTGTTTTAATATATTGGCTGACGCCGTCTCTCATGAGCAATAAGAATTGATTGGGCTCTTTGGTACGACAGAAAAGATCATTGGTCTGGTGTAGGGCGATCGAGTATTTCTGAATTTGATGATATCGATATCTTGTTTCAATTTTTACAATTTCTAATTCTTGTATCACTTATGAATGTTTTTTTAAACCGGCATAATACTCCGTGATGAACGACATCATTGCTTATGATGCTAATGACTGAAATGCTTGAGAAGTAGAATGGGAATTTCAGACTTAATGCACCTGTCGCATTTCAAAACGCTCGATAATTCGAATTTATTTTCATCCCTCCGATGAATTTTTACTTATTCATTTACCATCATTTTGATGTAATGATTGCTTTTCCGTTCATCTCGAAGATAATTCCTCAAATGTTTATTGCATGTTGCTTCTTCATGATGCTAATGACTTGTTGTCATTAGTAATTGACCTTGTTGTCAAATTTCTTTTCTTTTATCGCTGAAGAATGTTTTTTTTTTCATTGCTTTTCGTTTTTGATTGCCCAGGTTCATATTGTTTCTGCAGTGGATGAATAAGGTTCTAAAAATACTTGTTTCATTTCAGAAATTCAATTTCTTTCACGCCATTGAGGAATTTCCAGACCGGCTTTCCTTTTGTTCCCGAAGTTATACGTAAAAATTGTACATTTTTGTATCAGGAGGGTGGGGGGTTGGGGGGGGTAACGGCGGCATGCTAGATCATCAAAATGGATAATGGAGCATCCGAGCGTGAGAACCACTGAAGTAGACAATTATTGGAAAAGTAGCATGAACAAGAAACGTATAAATATGATGGAACATTTTTTATACAGCAAAATACAATAACTTCTCCAAATGAAGTTCACATAATTGAAGAACCTCAACATATTGTTAAGATCGAGGAAATTGGCTATATGAGAAAAAGAAAAGAGAGTAATGGAGTGGGGAAGCATAATCGATATGTTACGATGAACATCCCGTACTGCTTTCGGTCATCACCAAAATAATGATCCCAACTTCAATAGGCTTTTAGCCGTTTTTGATGCTTAAATTTATTAAATCGGTCAAAAATACGCTCATTAGCCAGCTTTCCAACAGCCCAAAATCACTGCTCGCTTTCAGAATCTGAAATTGAAAAGCGTTACCAAAATTTATCTTCACTATGAGAAAATATCAATTATCATATTGCAGCCAGTTGTAAGCTCAGGTCTGAAGAGCAACCTGAGCGTATGAGGAGTAAGCAACATTTTTTGGGCAAGTTTTCGATACATTCCATCTCTGGGTTGACCAATAACAAATTACCACAAGAATATAAGAAGCAATATATTCAGTCCATTTGTTAGCTCAATTGCAACCTATTTGGTTCAGATATTTTTGATCTTCTAATAGGGTTTAACCTCAGTGTGTATGGAACCTTACAGATAATTTTCAGGTTGAAAAAAGCTTCCTTGACCATTGGGCATTTTGGTCACATTTGGCAGTATATGTTGGCAATCGTTTGGGCCGCATGTATATTCACGTGTTACATGGATGCTATCGATGATATTTTGAAAAAAAATGGAATGAAATTAATCAGTTGATACCTCTTGTAGTAGTGGTTGCCGATACCAGTCGAGTTGGAGTATGTTCTGTGCTATCGCGATTTTTCATACGAAGTTGTATTTCTGAAAACGTGAATGAAATTATGTCTCAATAGGGAAATCTAAGAACTTCAGCAATCAAGACTCCTCCAGAACCATTTTATTCTATGTTTGGTGCTAGAAACTTTTTTCTCAAAGTCAAGATGTTTAAGATTGTCTCCTTGAGAAATTACCGTTCAAATTGTTGTTTACTCTATCGGCCAATTTCAAGAAGAAATCTTTCACGTCATTCACAATTTTTTCTTTATCCATTTCTTCGTATTTTGCTTTGAGTATCTGAAAATAGGAAGTGTGCAAAGCAGTTAATTTCAAATACCCGTATACAGTGAGGCAATCAATGTGGAACTGAAGTTCACTGAATGTTCGCCACTGATTCAATACAAGAATAATTTCCTAAGTTGGAGGAATAACCTTGAGATCGTGTCTAGGATCGGTTTATTTGTTGCATAACCTGAGTGTGCATGCATCAGCTATAGATGATAAAGGTCGGTCAGCAAGAAAACAATGTATATTTATTACTGCCAAACATACCTGCCAAATACGTATCAAATAGTTATGTAGCGCCCGATAGTGTTTTTTCACCTGACATTCGAAATCACACGTCTGCAACTTAAACATTTAGGTGTTTATTTAATCAGAAACTAATCAGCAACTTAAACGTTCATTTGTATATTCATTCATCATTTATTCAACATTACGAACTAACCGCTGTCGGTTCCTCGATATCCGGTAATCGTTGACCATGAATAATGATTGCAGAATCTCCTCCTTCGCAATCACTGTATACCTGCCAAAGAAATCCTCACTTGATAATGTGATAATATTGGAAACGGCAATGAGAATCAATGAAAACTGCTAAATTTTACGCGAAAGTGAAACCGTTACGTATCAACCGCTCACCTTTATGGTTTCATATTCACTCAATGTGTCACAATCGAAATCTTTATTTCCTTCCGCATCAATTGCCTTCAATAACAGTGCATTATTTATCATCAAACAGATGTGTTTTTTCTCAAATAAACCACTTATGAAGTTTCACATTGACCTTTGTAGGCTTACTGACTGAAATTAGTCTTTGAGTACTCGTGGTCTTTAATTTCTACGAGTTAATGGTTTATTGTGATAATACAATCAGGTGATCTGTAAGATGATGTTAGACCCAGAACAAGGATACAAGTAGCTGATATCGAGCGAATATGAATGTACGAAAGAGCGATTCGCTATGTTATGACCTGATGAACGCGACTGTGCATTCAAAGTTCAAGATAGATTAATGTTTCCACGGTCCTTTTCGAAATGCAACACTGATTGGGAGGACCTTTCGAGTACCATATCCTTAGGAAGATAACTTTGAAGTGGGTAAGTTTATAATTTACCCGCAATTCCGGGAATTTCTCCTTTATTTTCGATTCGCTGGGCAATCGCTTGATTGCGTTATTTGTTAGACCAATAACAGTGAATCCACGGAGACGATTGCTTGGCAAGAACAACTGCAAGTTGATTTAAAAACTTGATTAACTGATATTTTCTACCAATAGTTATGCCATTATTGCTATCATAAACCCTGTATTTTATTATTATTATTATTATTATTATTATTATTATTACTATTATTATTATTATTATTATCATTATTATTATTATTATTATTATTATTATTATTATTATTATTATTATTATTATTATTATTATTATTATTATTATTACTGTTACTATTATTATTATTATTGTTATTATTATTGGTACTGTTACTGTTATTATTATTGTTATTATTGTTACTGTTATTATTATTGTTATTATTATTATTACTATTATTGTTACTTTCTGATATGCCTATTATTCTGATCTATCGACATCATTGCTGTTGTTATCGTATTATTATGACCAGAAGTATTGTTGTTACATATTTGAGTGATCATCTAAAAATCGAGAAGATCAATTGTAATGAATCGTTAAACAGCTGATCATTAGATCCGATGACGAATTCAACACTAATTGAACCATGTTTTATACTGATTGTTCCAATGAACACTTTGAATCATTAAATGGGCATTGCATGCTACACTGATATCACCAACAGTACTATTCTTTTTTAACAATAATAACACTAGTATAAATACTAATATTAATAATAACAATAATAATAATAACGAATGCAATAATATTAACCGCCGACCGTATTGCGTTGTCCATTGTGGCAATGAATAGCCTCATCATCAGTATCACACTGGCATTTGTCGAGACACTCGTAGACATATCCTTAAGTTGACATTGCGGAAATTCTTGATTGATAAGAAATCAGATGAAGCGTGGTATATGTTCATAACCAAAAACTGACAAGAGCTCAATCGAATGAGTTGTTTTTGAATTTTTTCTTCTCTCTAGTCTCTGAGCTGCCCTCGTCTTTGATCACTACTTGCAGGGTCAACTACCAGAAGAGTTTCATTTATCGACATTGAGATAATCATCAGTTTTAATTTAATTGCCTAATTAAATGTTCTTCAATCAAAAGAGTAATAACAAGATATTTGGTTGGTCTAGTTACTGTGAATCTTGCAAGCCGTAATTCTTTGATTATGACCTTAGGGAAACGTAATTTTCCCATATATTTGAAGAGAGGTTCTATAAAATTGATAGATTTGTATGAAAAGGCTGTTGTAAAAGATAGGTAAAGGATAATAAACGGCGGCTAACCTTGAACATTTAGTGAAATTATGAAAATTGTCACGAAAGTATGAAGTAAAAGCGTCATCCTGAAATCAACTACTCAACATGAATTGTATGGAACAGCTATCAACATTGGTCTACTAAGTGAGTGATCGCAAAAGTTCACGAAAATAACTATCCGGCACAGGCCTGAAGATCGATTTTAGACTTTGAAAAGTTAAGATTCTTTAGTCTGAGAAGATATAAGAACAGAGATGAACAGATAGCAAATGATTTGATGGTAGAAGCCTTTTCAAAATCCGACTGACTCGAGAAATAGATACGCCAAGTCAGGGAATGCAGATGAGACTTAGAGCAATAACAGCCGCTGAAAGATGGGTCACAGGTGTAGTTAGTCATAATAAAATAATAGGGATGCAGATATAAGGAAGATTTATTTGAGTTCAGAAGATTGAGCAACTGTTTCGAGAAAAATACTTTTTGAGAAAATCAATGAGTGCACAAGATGAATGAACCTTCAGATAAATGTCTGCTGACCTGCGAATAATCTCAGTAGAACGCCTATTCAGTGTATACACTTCTCTCGAAAAATAACTTGAAAAAACGGGAATAATATATGGAAGTTAGATTTTCGCATTCATTCTTCGATGTACAAGCGTCAGCCTGACAGACTCTGTGAAACGTGTTTTTGGAGAGCATAATAAGCAAGAATATCAACAGTAAAGATAATGATGAGGGCTGTGCTGACGAAGTCGATTGCAAAGCGTACGACTGATAACTGAGTGAAACGCTGAAGTGTCAATTCCGAGATTAAACTGGACTGGTAGGCACACCTAGGTTAAAGCAGTTTAAACCCGAAGTTATGTTGGCTCAATAGCCGTTCATGATAATGAAAATGATGATACTAATCAGGTTTAAAATCAAATCAGCTGCTGCTCAATTGATTTTTGGTCGAGAGCATTCATCTAATTGAATTCATCATAAACAGGAAGACGAACCAATGAAAAACAATTGGTGATCCTTAACAGCTGCAGTTCAAAAATCTATGAAAATGATAGTCTTTGAATGCGTTGTTATGATTCATCATTCAATTGACGCTATGCTTCAACTACTCATTCGATACGAGAAATTGTAAAGCTTCTGATGAAATTTGTAATGATTTATTAGTTTACGCCAAACAAGTTTTTGAATTTGAAGAAGAGCAAAGATCAGCAAATTTGATCAAATACTAAGTTGACTAACTGAGTGGGAATACTGGTTTACTGATATTTCAATCTATGCAAATGCATGCGCATTGGTATGAGGCAGCATTATTATAAAAATTTCTTTCTCGTTGAGTTTATGGGCACTGATAGCGAACAGCAATAGATGCAGTTATACCTGAACGCTCCTGCCTATTGTTCTACTTTTTTGCTCGCTTTTCAGTACATCACGCAATTGTGATCCAATTCATGATAGGGATTCTTCTGTTAAATTTTTGAGATGACTGAATTATTTTCTGAGCTGCGCGAGATGCCCAAAATTTTCAGCATGATAATGAACGGCAACTGACAACTGAACGGCAACTGAGCGTTTCTACTTCTTTTGTTTTCATTTATTTTCACTCATCGATTGAACATTTTCCTGTCTCGGATCTACAGTAAAGATAAATCAGATAGATTTTTATACAGCTATTGAACCGAATTTTTAGGTTGGTCGAGTTGCTTAAACATTTCAGTGTCAACAGAGTGCATCTTTCCTTCCACTCTTTTGTTAGCACCAATAAACTTCATCCACTGGGATAAACTGCACACCGATGAAGTAAAAAGAATAACTGGATTAGTTAGTATGAAAATCTAACGATAAGAAAAACGGTTTATCAAAATGTATAAGCAATCCGAAAAAAATTGAATGTAGACTATTTTACCCTCAAATGCAATTGGTGTTCTTACCACTTTCTTTTGAACATTGAAGGAATGCAAAGTTCTGTCTGCACCATAACAAGTCAAATGGGTTTGTCAACAAGAAAATAATAGACTTGCGGAAAACAACAAATTCAGTTGTTTCTCATTAACCACGCATTCACCAAGTGTCGCAGTATTCCAGTGATAGAAAATCTTATGAATCTGGCGAAACCACTGTGCTGCTGAGGAAACCTGAGGATAAAGGTAATTTGAAGATGGTATTACTATTCTCCATACCATGCTTCATTCAGCTGCACGGCGTTACTCTAAAAATTCAGCAGTATGTATGTAAGCAAGCAGATCATTGGATAACACACACTTTTTCGACAGTAGAGAACCTCGTCTATCCAATGGTATCAATAATATGTTGCGATGCTGAGCAAATTTGAGGATACAGGTAACTTAAAAATGGTACGCCTGTTTTCTCATAGCAGTGCATTACTGATTAATATAGCGATCAACTGCGCAAAGTTTAGCATGATATTGAAGTCGTGAAGCTATCTGCAGTATCGTTGAACATCAAGTCATACCTAAGAAATTGAGCATTTTTCTTACAGCATACATAGTATTCTGACAGTAACATCTTATGGTGCTTAGAAACTACTGTACTACTGGGCAAATCATAGGTCACAGCTGGATTGAAAATGGTTCTCCTGATATACGTGTAGCAGAGTAGTATTGACATAGGTCAGTAGCGAATAAAAATGATCTATATCATCAGTTATGTGTGCTGCTGAAGAAAAATGCTGTATGATATACAATTACTAATTCAACTTAAGAGCTGGGCCTGATAGTCAAAAAGCATCTTTTGAATGCAATTCTATAAAGAGCTCGTTTGAGCGAGCATACAGCTAGATTTGAATGGACTCATCTGGTTATGCAACCTCTACTGAAGAGCAGCAGCACTAATACAAACAGCCATGCGGATTTGTGTTAGTGCTGCTGCTCTTCAACAGAGGTTGCATAACCACTCAATCATATGCTTTCCATAAAGCTTGCTCTCTGATTCATAGGAATATGAAAACGTCGGGTAGCTGTAGTATCTTGAGAACACAACAGATCACAAGCAAAAAAACATGCCCAGGAAAGCGGCAAAGGGCAATGCGCTCTCATGCATTATGCATATTGTCATAACGCTTTCACAACTTCATCTGCAACACATATTTTTAAAAGAGTATCATCAGTTCAACTGAACCACCTCAATCAAGTGCTCCAACCAGTGCATGAGATTAAATGAAAATAACTTCAAAAAACAATGAAAATGATGTTGTTATTGGTGGTGCTACATAAACCAGGGAATAGTAATCAAAAAGATAGCACTGCGTCCCTCTCTAGTTTTCATTTTGTTAATGATCAGCCTCATCATCAGTGTCTCACTTTTTATTCACTACTGATCTATATCACCAATTATCAATCTAGTTCTAAGTGCTCAGCTGAATTTTCACGCAATAGGTGTCGCTTATTTGCGCCCGAGCATATGTATAAACACCTATGCTTACAAACCCACAATAATATTTCCCTCATATATCTCAATTAATCATTGCACCTCAAAGTCATCATTTTTGTTGCATTTCACACTTTACTTGCCATACGCAGTCGTTATGACCACGATATTAATCGTCGCAATCCATCTATCTCACACCATGAGCAGTCATTAATTCATACTCACACATAAACCATCATCGATCTTAATATTTCTTTATCACATTGAACATAAAAATGATTCGGCTGATATCGTATTAGGTCACACGATCAATTGCATTTGATTCGATGCTGAAGATAAAGAGTATCTTTAATAGTCATCGATAACTCTATTAAGAAGTTTTTAATGGCAAAGACTGTAATCATAATAACAACAATATTGATGACTGTGGCTACGCAAATTTTCTTGAAATTATAAAAAGTAATTGTTTGAATGTTTGAGCGGAAGTGAGCAGAGATGAGAGTGTTGAAGAAAGGGGGAATGACAAGGAAGAAAAGAGGAAGAAAGAAAAGTGCAGAGGGGAATTTTAATTACTGCATGGATGGATAATTTTTTGAGAAGTAGATTTTAATGCATGGATCATCCGTCGTGATAGGTACTGATAGTAGAATAACAAAATATTTCAATCGAAATTCGACGGAACGCACGTTCACAATTCCAAACTTAGATAACTACCAGGAAAACAAAAAATTATCAAAGCTGAGATTCGATCGGTTACCCTCATTAGTGATAGGTGGCTAATATATTCAAGAACAATTATGACAGCAGGTGTTATTACAATTATTTTCACTGCAGTTGATTGAAAGAGACTCATTTGGTGATGTTTTGTGTAGATTATTGCATCTTCTTAATCAAGCAGTCATGCACGCACCTCATCTTCATAAAAACATCCAAAGGTCGAGATGATCGTTCGGTTATTCACTTCATAAATCCTTTAGCGGGCGGTCGCGGTTTATCTCGTATCTTGAACCTATAAGAAGCAGCAGTAGCAGTAGATGAAAAGAGATGAAGTGGGATTATGAAGTGAACAGGAGAGGATGTGGAGGATAGAATGGAAGGAGATTGGCTAAAGTAAAGAGATAAGAAAAAAAAGCACAGATTGTTTTAAGTGGTGATGATAATGAGACAATGGGCTGATTCGTTTCGAAATAAAGTCGATTATGAAAACAACAAAAACAACCATAATTCAGTTTGTCATTTCCCCAATTGAGAGGATTGTACTGATGACGGTTGTTCGTGTAATAGTCGTATTAGTTGTATTAACATCATCAAGTGGTTGGTTGTGTCAAAACGGTTGATTTACACAAAAATTTCATTTCAAGTAAGATGAAAGAATGTGATGAAAAAAAAGTAGGAAAAATGAAACTTGAATAAGCAGCACTAAAGATTACCTACGTAAGTCGAATCATATTTAATATATTATAGCTCTGCATTTGACCAAATGAGTTCTAATTGCATTTCGATTGTGATGTTCATCAGTTTCATGGAAATTTCATCGAAAGCGAACAGTTGTACGATATGCCAATTTGCAATAATTCAAACCACCACGGCGATTGATTAATTCACATTCTTGAACCTGCTGAGCTTATATTTGAGTTGCTAATGGATTTCAACTGATTGAATAAATGAATTTCAATAGGTAATAATTATGTGATGTGATATGAAATGGATTAACTTAAAGAACATAATAATCATCTGGTCCCTCTTCCTTTCCTGAATAGTGCATTAATTAATCGTTTCAAGTGATGACTGAAGTGAGCATGATCATATAACATGGTATTTTATTGACCGTTTCCACGAGAAAAGTATCGAGACAAGATAAAGAAAATGATGATGATGGGAAAACGACACAAAATACGAAACAAAATTATTGCTCCCTACGATTGTAATCAACCTTGGTCAGCATTAATTAATTACTTTGATTTTTTTTAACTGTCCACTTACCCATGCGTTTGACTGTCATCTTTATGAAACTGTTACTTATTTATTGCCTGCGCACGCACTCACCGTCCCATATGATCATAAAAATGATCGATCATCTATAGTTAGAGCACAATAGCAAAACATATCATTATTTTTAAGATTTCATAACGCATCATTACCTTACTCCTTACCACACACATCAGTAATCATTTTCACTCCTTCATGTCTACTAATGAGGTCGCAACCTTACGAACGATGACGGATGTAACGTGACAATAAAACTGATTCCATTCTTTTCCCGTACAACAAGCGCTTTCAAATGTCCTCCTTTCTCGATTTTATACGAAATTATCAATCAGGCATGCATGCCATATGAGAATCTCGTATACAAATTTCTTCGATCATCGCCGTTATTCTTTTTTTGTGTGACTATAAAGAATCGAATTGAATCAGCTCGCTTGCCAAATTTAATCTTAGCACTGTATCAACCTGATTTCCTGGCATTATCTTAGGTCCCCAACATCAAAACAACGTTACTGTCTCCCTTTTGCTGCTGGTAAATTGTTGATTGTGCAGTTCATTTTGTGCATCATCTCTATATTCGCTCGTCTCAGAGATCACAATTACTGAATAGTACGTGCACTCGTTAATTAAGACGAAATTGTTAGGACAATTACATACCACCTAGCAGTGAACGCATGGAGAGAGAGTAAAGAGAATATGGATGAGTATAATAATACGCACAAAGAAGAGCAATAACTTGCTGTATTACATTGGAACAGTGGATAGAGAGAGAGAGCACTGATGGTGGCTTAAGCTTAATCATATAATAAATGATCTTCTATCTGATCACAGCGGAGCTCTGAATTATGCAATAGCAAGTGAATTTCTTTGGGTCATAACTGTTGAGGTCACTCACACACAGTACAACAATATGTCCATTCAAACTTGAGATGAAACTCAATTCAAAGTTGAACCTCCAACTGACTCGAATATGAGGGGAATCAAAATGTGAAAGCTCATGGTGCAGATGTCGAGTAGGGAATTCGTGCTCTGCAAATATATTGTTGAATAGTAATATCGAGTCTGAACGAAATATTTGTTTGTAAATAATTCCAGGCTTGTAACTTGAGTTTGCATTCTTGTGAGAAGGATGTTCTCATTGCAATAACTCTTATCGGGGGCAATACCTTGAGGCCTTGGAGAGGTACCCAAAGAGATTATCTTAACGAGTGAAATAAAATTAGTCATACAGTTAGAGCGTGCCTCGAAGGTGAGTGAGAGCTACGCTTCCCTCAACGATTTGCCTATGGCTACACGCCTCTATATTTTGTAGTATTATAGTAATGTTTATGATTTCATTATCATATAAGAATTTTACTAATCCAACGGTTTATTATTACATAAGTGTGGTTTTTTTCTACGACCGTTTAGCCATTTAAGTATACAGTTTTTCGTGCATCGTCTCTTTATGCATTGCTGTATGAATTTATTCAACTCAACGGCTCAATATGTCAACGTCCAAATCGAAAGTAAGAATTTCATCCCTGAACACAGCCAGTATCCGAAACCATCACCGTCGAGGACATTCACAGAATCACTGCTTCACTCTGATACCACAATTTACATACATCCAGTAAAACGATCCACCACCAACCAGCAATATCTTCTGTGAACGGATCATGATGATCCATTATTCTCAAGATGTTATCAGTATTCTCGAAAAAGATCAACATTAGCCAGCATCAGTGAAAGTGCTCAGTCCAGTGCGAACATCAGCAGTAATACACGCATCATCAACGCTAATGCATGATTCCATACAACTACCAAAAGCAGCATCATATATTAATAGTTCAACACCAACAAGAAATTTGCATTTCTTCAGTAATGAATAACCACCACCTCCTCTCTATCAAATCGCCTCAGTATAAATGATGAAAATGCCCATATTTGTTTGTGAAACTGTCACCTGATTATTCATGAACATTTAAAAAGCACCGAACGTTTCATGTCATTTCACTTCTCTGTTTTATGTCACCATCTGGCTCATATTGTCTGATTCAGCCGATAAGGAACCCCTCAAAATTCCTCAAAATCAACCCTCAGCTCAAACATATTCCAACATTTTCTCGCCAAGGATGAGTGCCATTCCTCTACTGATAACTATACCTCAATGTTTCTATCAGCATTGACAACCAACAATTGACAACGCAAATGGGCGTTGACAAGAACAACTGGATGTGACCTTGCCACGACGATTCAGCGATAAAAGAAAAAAGAAATAAATAATGAAACATAGAAAAAGAAAAGAAAAATAAACAGAAACAAATAAACAAAATGACAAATTAAAAAAAATAAATAACTAATGGGGAAAATTGTTCTTTGTACTTGCTTTATCATGGCATGGTCATTATTGCATTGTTATTAGTATAATTACTGCTAATGATATTAGCGTTGCCTTTCTCCTTCTAATTAATAATAATATGTACCATGTTTTGAATGAGTTCAAACACTTTTAAGCGTTATCGATGTTTACTCTCACCTAAATTAAGCTTACCGTACACTTACAACCATGCATGTCCACCGTACCAGTTATTACCGTATTTAGCTGAATATTCTAAAGTTGAGCCTAACAAAAGGATCATAACCTACGTGTAAAAACTCAACTGGTTGACTGGCTTACACTGACGACGGCTTTTAAAAATATTTACGAGGAATATCAGTTAGACAGAGCAATTTCATTAGTTGATAGTGATTTGCTAATGAAGACTAATAATGATTAATAGTTGTGACAATTCAACATGAGACATATTCTGTAAATTAATGCAAATTTGCGTGCAATAAGAGAAGTGAATTGATTATAATTGAGGCTGAACGATGTTTTCGAAACAACATATGGCGCGTTCATTGACGCATGAGCTCATTTGATATGTACCTTATTATGGCATGTGTCATGATCGTCGTCTGTTCCACAAATGAATCTATACAATTGGATTCTTTGAGAAAAGCATTCAATTGCAATTGAATCAACCTCAGTCAGTCCTGATACTAGCTACACAAACGTATACAGATACGTGTTAGCGACCTATTGTTGCGTCCTCACGCAACTAGTCTAAAAATGTTGATTGTGCAGGAATTATCGTTTTGCATGGCTTCCAGCTCAATAACAGCTGTGCATGTGTATACGCAATGCAACTTTTCAGTGCCCTTGAGATGTTTCTAATGTAAAGTTGATGAAATTAAGTGGCGATACGAATGAATAATATGTGAAATGATAATCATATCATAACGTAATGCAACACGTATTTATACAAAGCGAACTAACCATGGTATAGTTTGCAATTAATCATAAACAATCATTATTGCTAATATCAATTTCAATCTTTCGTGAACGCATGACTTGATTATATTAGGATTGAGGGCGTCGGCTGATTATATTAGGAAATCTTAGCGTTAACTAATTAACTAGTGGATAAATCTATATTAAATAAATGCATGCATGGAAATCATTTCTATATTTATGTACATATCAAACCGTGTAAGTATAAAAGGATATGTATCCGATGTAAATACGCTCCAATGTAATTCGCTTTTGTGTCCTTCTAATATTCATTAAGCGCCACAACGTCATCCAGTTCAATAACCACTGTTACGTAACGCTTCAAGTAACTGCCCTTCAAATGATCTCTTTTCCTATGGTCGATCCGCATCCACAGCTAAAGTTTCTTCTTATCATCGGCAGAGAAATAAACGAATTCACTGACCGTTATGAAATGAAAATGAATAAAAGGACTTACCCTACGAATGAACAGATGATATGCGATTATAACCGAATAGATTTGATTATGTTGGATGCATGATTTTTAACAAAAGCTCTGCATTAATCAAATGAACTAACCAGATTTTTGACTATTTTTAAATAGCATACACAAGCTAATCAAACTCATACACTTGCGCCAGCGTTACTAACAATAAGCAAACTGCTGCTTACAGTGGATACTATCCTAAACAACGTGTGTGGCTGCTAAAGTTAACATATATAATTGCAGATTTAGCTGACTAATTAACTAGCATTAGCATAAGAACAACCAATGTAGAGATTACTGAAAAAAAAAAACAACAAGCCTATCTAGATGGTCGATTTGGCAAATGAATTGCATTTCAAAATAAAACTATGAGTCATCTTATGAGGTGCATACTGTCATGTTGTAGTTTATGGCTCCGGTTGAAACGCTATAAGTCGGACAATGCCATTCATTATGATGTGTTCGGAAAAAATTACAATTGCAATATTACGTGGATTTGTTGCATCTATCCATCGGTTGTGCAGTCGACTTAGGTATTCATCTTTGTAGTGTGTGATGACTGATGGGTGTCGGTGTACATATGTGCAAATCGCGTTAGTGACGGATGGGTGGACGAACGGATTGATGTTCTTCGGATGGTGATGATGTCGGTTTTGCTGGTGGGTTAATGAATGGGATGAACGGATGGATGGATGGATGGATGGATGGATGGATGGATGGATGGATGGATGGATGGATGGATGGATGGATGGATGGATGGATGGATGGATGGATGGATGGATGGATGGATGGATGGATGGATGGA
>JAPYMA010002625.1:102500-104443 GCA_035041965.1 Anisakis pegreffii
CGGACGGACGGACGGACGGACGGACGGACGGATGGACGGACGGACGGACGGACGGACGGACGGACGGACGGACGGACGGACGGACGGACGGACGGACGGACGGACGGACGGACGGACGGACGGACGGACGGACGGACGGACGGACGGACGGACGGACGGACGGACGGACGGACGGACGGACGGACGGACGGACGGACGGACGGACGGACGGACGGACGGACGGACGGACGGACGGACGGACGGACGGACGGACGGACGGACGGACGGACGGACGGACGGACGGACGGACGGACGGACGGACGGACGGACGGACGGACGGACGGACGGACGGACGGACGGACGGACGGACGGACGGACGGACGGACGGACGGACGGACGGACGGACGGACGGACGGACGGACGGACGGACGGACGGACGGACGGACGGACGGACGGACGGACGGACGGACGGACGGACGGACGGACGGACGGACGGACGGACGGACGGACGGACGGACGGACGGACGGACGGACGGACGGACGGACGGACGGACGGACGGACGGACGGACGGACGGACGGACGGACGGACGGACGGACGGACGGACGGACGGACGGACGGACGGACGGACGGACGGACGGACGGACGGACGGACGGACGGACGGACGGACGGACGGACGGACGGACGGACGGACGGACGGACGGACGGACGGACGGACGGACGGACGGACGGACGGACGGACGGACGGACGGACGGACGGACGGACGGACGGACGGACGGACGGACGGACGGACGGACGGACGGACGGACGGACGGACGGACGGACGGACGGACGGACGGACGGACGGACGGACGGACGGACGGACGGACGGACGGACGGACGGACGGACGGACGGACGGACGGACGGACGGACGGACGGACGGACGGACGGACGGACGGACGGACGGACGGACGGACGGACGGACGGACGGACGGACGGACGGACGGACGGACGGACGGACGGACGGACGGACGGACGGACGGACGGACGGACGGACGGACGGACGGACGGACGGACGGACGGACGGACGGACGGACGGACGGACGGACGGACGGACGGACGGACGGACGGACGGACGGACGGACGGACGGACGGACGGACGGACGGACGGACGGACGGACGGACGGACGGACGGACGGACGGACGGACGGACGGACGGACGGACGGACGGACGGACGGACGGACGGACGGACGGACGGACGGACGGACGGACGGACGGACGGACGGACGGACGGACGGACGGACGGACGGACGGACGGACGGACGGACGGACGGACGGACGGACGGACGGACGGACGGACGGACGGACGGACGGACGGACGGACGGACGGACGGACGGACGGACGGACGGACGGACGGACGGACGGACGGACGGACGGACGGACGGACGGACGGACGGACGGACGGACGGACGGACGGACGGACGGACGGACGGACGGACGGACGGACGGACGGACGGACGGACGGACGGACGGACGGACGGACGGACGGACGGACGGACGGACGGACGGACGGACGGACGGACGGACGGACGGACGGACGGACGGACGGACGGACGGACGGACGGACGGACGGACGGACGGACGGACGGACGGACGGACGGACGGACGGACGGACGGACGGACGGACGGACGGACGGACGGACGGACGGACGGACGGACGGACGGACGGACGGACGGACGGACGGACGGACGGACGGACGGACGGACGGACGGACGGACGGACGGACGGACGGACGGACGGACGGACGGACGGACGGACGGACGGACGGACGGACGGACGGACGGACGGACGGACGGACGGACGGACGGACGGACGGACGGACGGACGGACGGACGGACGGACGGACGGACGGACGGACGGACGGACGGACGGACGGACGGACGGACGGACGGACGGACGGACGGACGGACGGACGGACGG
>JAPYMA010002627.1:0-38799 GCA_035041965.1 Anisakis pegreffii
GTTGATAACTTGCAAAATGTATTAAGAAGATAGTAAAAACTAGTTAGAGCCTCTCCACGCCATAGGGATTGAGAGAAGAATGTCCATGATTGAAGATCTCGTGACAATGATCAACGTAATTCTCATCAATCTCAAACCTAATCAATTCATATCAAATGTAGACAACCGAGGTAGTTAAGGTAAGTTGTACCTCTTTTGTCCATGTTAAAGAACGTAGCTTCTTGATTAACAATAAGATTAGTACATCAGTTCCCGATGAAAATTTCAATTTATTTAGAAATATCCTCCTGCCAATTTCCGTTTTTACCTTCGTGCGTTCCATATTCTGCGTCAGCCATATGGCGGAATATTCTATTTTACAGCAAGCTCAACAATTCATTCATCTCCTATTTCAAATGATTAGTTTTATTTGATGATTGATCGTCACCAGCATGCTATTTCACAACGGTTGGAACAGGAAGAAAGTTCTTAACGAATTGAGGGTGGAAAAAGTGGAGGGTAATCTCAAGCTCAATGAACTAAATCAGCGATGCTGCATTGAAGAAAGATACTGAACATTGCTCAGTCAGAATGCTTCTCACTCTTACTTAGATGATTATGATATCAATTGAACGCAGATTCTTATCAAAGAAGAGCGATTACTCAGATTATTCAGTGACAGCCCGTTTACCAGTCTCTGATATAATTTCTCAATGGCGCCAATGTCAAATATGTTGAGAGATCAGATCTTTTACGATACTCACGAGCTACGCAATGATCTTCGCCGATCACGTCAAACGACGTTCCATGCTTTCACCGCTTTTAAACACGCAGCACGCTGCATCTCGTTGCATGACACCCAGTAGTGTCGATGAGCATTTCACATGCTGTTCTTCAGTTTCGCGATGAGCATTTCGATAATTCTCGGCTTTGATGACGACAGACACCCCCACTATCAATTGATTTTTCTCACCTAATTTCCATCACTTCAATTCTGAGATCCTACGATGTTCATTTGATTTCGTATTTATGATTTGTTAAAAATTTTGACTCATTTACCGAACCCCATGATACCAACTAACATATCACAGATCATGAGTTAGTGATCGCTCACTGATGCCGAGACAAAAGTAAATAAATGCTGAATAAACACATCAGTAAGGCAGTCACTTTGAAATGATCTGTGATGATCAATTGGTATGGTACTATTCATGGGAATAGATCAAATGGGTCAAAATTTTTAATAAAATCAAAAATTCATACGAATCAAATGAAGCAATCGTAGAATCATGTTATCAGAATTGAAATTGATTTAAGTCATCTTGGTGGAGTTAGATGAGAAAAAATCAATTGACAAGTGGGGTGTCTGCTCTCGTCATCAAGCCGAGAATTGTCGAAATAGCATCGCGAAGACTACTGAGAAGGAAAATAGCATGGGAACATATGAGGAAGTAGAGATGCAGAGCCTTCATCATTCTGGAGTGTCATGCATCGGATGCGAGCGTGTGTAGGTGTACACGTGCGTGTTTAAAGCATTGTAAGTATGGAACGTCGTTTGACGTTTTTTGATAGAGTGCATCCAGAAGATCATTGCGAAATTCCAATGCATTGAGTAAACAACATCGTAAAAAGTTCTGATCTCTGATCAACTATTTGACATTGTACCATTGAAATTATATCAAGACTAGTAGAGCATGAGCGTATAGACTAATCTAAGTAATGATAACTGTTTACTTTGATAAGATGCTGTTCATTGATATCATAATCATCCTAAATAAAGAAGGAATGCACGAGAAAGGCGACTGATACAATTGAGATGTTCAGTATCTTTAATTTCAATGCAGCCGAATCGCTTGATTTAGTTCATTACGAATGAGCACGGATTGCCCACCCTCCACTTTCCACCCTCAATTCGTTAAGAGACTTTCTTCAGATCAGATTAGTTCATCTACCTGATGATGCTTTTATATTCCAACCGTTAGATACAAGCTATTCTAACTATTGAAGATGCTTAATGCTGGTATTTTTTGATCAATCATCCGATAGGAATTATTAAATTTTCAGGGGATAGGAGATGAATGAATTGTTGAGCTTGCTGTAAAATAGAATATTCCGCCATATGGCTGACGCAGAATATGGAACGCACGAAGGTAAAAACGGAAATTGGCAGGAGGATATTTCTAAATAAATTGAAATTTTCATCGGGAACTGATGTACTAATCTTATTGTTAATCAAGAAGCTACGTTCTTTAACATGGACAAAAGAGGTACAACTTACCTTAACTACCTCGGTTGTCTACATTTGATATGAATTGATTAGGTTTGAGATTGATGAGAATTACGTTGATCATTTATTATTACAAGTTGATACTAGTGGTGGACAGTTTAACCTCAGAAGTACTGCTGAGCAATTCTGCCTCGTGGAGGAGATATAGCTATTTTCCTAATGCTGTATCAATTTTATAGGGGTTATCAACTTCTTTTGTGCGCTGCATACATCAGCTTCAAGTATTTGAGATCTCAAGATGCTCTTAGGATCATGATGTTTGCGTTTATTTATTTAAATGAGCTTGATTTCTATTTTAGAAAGTACACCTGTACTGTTCAAAAGAAATTTTGGATTCTTGTGTTCCCGTCGCATATAAAAATCCCTCATTGATCTATTCGATCACACCACTTCTAACTACTTAAATAATATGTCATATTCAGATAACTTATGTCCTTCGATCTTATCAGCATCGTAGGAACTCTTGACATCAGTCTTATCAAGCATTAGTTCTATTTAAATCAATCAATCGTTTTTTCGTGGTCGGCTGCTTTGTTTCATTTAGAATCCTGTAAGAATTTCCGTTCAGACTTCTTCGCAATCAGTATATTTGTCAAGAAGCATCGACGATTGCATAGCATAACTAGATTCAAGTTCGTCATTGGCCGACGTTAGAAAATCACCACCAATTATTGGAGATTATTTTTGTGGGGCTGAAGCTAATCATTAACTGAGATACAGAGTGGTTGTTCATCCCTATGAGAAGCGACGATTTTCTGTGTGGCTAGCGAGTTGAACTGAATTTCACTAAATTTTCACTAGTCTTTGAGCTGTTCGAATCACTCACATTCATGAAAAAAGCAATCGCATCTTAGATTGCATCAGCAACAAATCAGTTCATTTCAGTCAACTTCAGTTGGAGTTTTATTCCTCAAAAATTTCATTCGATTATATATAGATCATCACGAATAAAACAATGCAGAAAACACATAAGCGAGTACTTCTTGATCTTATATTCAACTGGACTGATAACGCTGCTCTATTCACCAATTAGGATGGCATGTAGAAACATGTCATCATACCGAAAAATATTCATCAAAATATCAGTGAAGAAGAATTTTCCTCTCAAAAAGAAGTGAAAAAGAATTTTCACTAAAATCTCCTCCTAGAAGACAACCTGAAGAACCCAAATATACACCTAACCACATTCTTAAAGTACGAATACAAGCCAATGAGTACAGCGAATTCAGGCTCAAATAGGCAAGCACATCCGTTCATCTAGTAATCCGAAAAAAAATGTCAAGAAGAACAACCGACATCAACAATTCGTATTCCGTTACATCATTACCATCAATTCAAATTCAGATGAAATGATCCAGTGAGAGCAGAGATTAATAAAATATTGTAACATCATTAAGCGATAAGCTTAACGATAACAATCAAACAGTCATAACACAGAACACATCACCTTCTCATCGTCATCTTTCAATACTAATTCATAAAATTAATTATCGTCCGCCGGCTCGTACACATAATCACGACCGCTTTCTTCAGCATACTTCCAGAATGTTTCAGATACGTCCACTTTCGATATGCGAATCTTTTCTTTGGGAGTAATATGAACCACTGAAAAACTCATCAATTGTTATTGTCGTCATTAATGTTAAGCCGAAATGGAATGTGCAATATGAAGGAACAATGTCAAGTTATACGAAATATATAATTATGTATACCAGTAATGAATGCAAAATATGGGAAATAAACCATAATAATGCACCAATATCAAAAAACTAACTGTTCACAACTCCTCCTGAACCAGAATCACGGAAGGTGGCTTGCACGATGGCGCGACGAGCCAACGCTCGAGCTTCTTCATCGCGCATCTTCGGTTGATAGAATGAGTCCAAAACGCCGTAAGCACTGCAATATCAGTCATACACTGACCACAGGCCTCAGTTCTCACTTGTTCCAATACATTCATGAAGAAAGTCGATAATGAATGAACAAAACGATTTCATACCTTAATGAGCCCGAACCAATACTACACAATCGCAGCTGTACCCGTTGACCTTCACTGTCCACCTTGAATATGGCCGGGCCTCGCTTATCGTAACCAGCAATCATTGATCCCTTCAATGCGAATATTTCACAAACAAAATCTTCACTAACTCATCACACCAACTAACACATCAAATTCTGATATGCCACTAAAAGGTGGATACCAACTGAACAACAAAATACAAACATCTCAAAAACAAACAAAATTAATCAGCGTATACATACCACTGATAGACCATAATTGCGATAGTTGTAGAGGACGTTCGAAAAATATTTACTTGCTGCTGCGACGGTGATTTCAGATTTCTCACGCAGTTCGTACAATCTGCAACAGGAATTCATTACCAACTCTGCTCATATTCACTGATATATGTTCGACAAACTGACCACCAGCAACATCATAAGAAATCATCTAACGTCTTTTTCTGTTGCCGTAATTCTATCAAATAGAAATTATAAGTTTAATGGAACGCTCAATAGAGGATATTGCAGTAAACAGAAACACAACCAACGTTACGAAATACAAATGAGGAGCAGATCAATCATAAAGACGTACGCGCAATATTTGGCAACAATTCGTGTCCAAAACTGACAGTCTGCTGCACCTCCGGCCATTGTGGCCACCATACGATCACTGATATCCAAGATTTTCATAACACTTTTTGAGGCTGGAAGGAATAAAATATGGACAACAGAATAACATGTCAACAACACTGAAATGGTTCCGTTAAATGATGTGAACGACACATTGCCTTTACGCCTAGATGGGTGAAAACGAAGCGTCACAAGTAAAACGGCGATCTTCAGAAGAAGTTGCAGTCAATAAGGGTGCTCGAGAGATATGAATGTCATACAGAACAAACGTGATGCTTGATTAGAGCGGTGAAACACACGTTTATCACTGCTACTTCCAGCGATAATTAACAATTTGCAAGCAAACAGAAGAACGAATGCTTGCAAACTAACAAATATATTCGCCGGCCGATGCCCTCGAATCGACCGCGATAATAATGCCTCCTACATCAGCATCGGTTTTCGGCTCGTAGATGAACGCCAATGTTGTTGTGCCTTTTCTGAATTGCAAATTCTTCGCCGATGAATTCTTCCCAAAATGTGTGTCCACAAATTGTTTCGCCTTAAACATTTGACTATGGAATTAGATGCTTTTGACAACATGAAAACAAACTATCACTGCCTCTAATAATAATGAGAACGTGTTGGTGATAACGGAAAAATGGAAAAACAATGATGATAATAGTAGTTTAATGAGAAAAACTATGAAACTGATTACACTAATGCCGAGTGGTGGCTCAATGAACGAATATGCACTAGGATCAGGCTCCACTAAATCACGACACTGCGTCATTTCCTCGTCATCATTACGTGCCCGTCCAACCAACATTTTTCAAGATCTCCTGAAGCAACTTATTTCACACGCAGCTCAACGAAAAACCTCACTCATTCAACGATATCATGAGGAACGCCACAAAAATTCGCTGACAAATCACGCATAAAAACGATGAAGTGTTGTAACAGCTGAATTCTGAAGTTTGCTGCGGAAAACCACACCAAACGTACGGACTGAACGGACAATTCAGGATCTGATCAAAAAAGAAGCTTCACTCGGTGCCACTTCATTAATCAAATTTATCAGAGGATAAGTTCGATGTGAATATTACAGTTGCCACACAGCTCAGCTCGTGCAATGAAGATGATGCCGTCGGCAGTGCCAGAATTTTGAATGAAGCAAGCGGAAACCACATGCAACTTCTTACGCACAATCAAATTAAATTTTTGAAAAGAACGACATATTTCCTGTACAAAAACAAAAACGATGACATATCTGCACATAAAGGTCTACGACAATTTGGTCCATCAGAAGACAAGTTGGTCGTGCTCTGCCAAATCGCTGCATCTGCACTGAGAAGCTGAATGCGATGAAACGAAGAAATGAAATGAGTACGAGTTCATCGGAAGGACAGCAATGAGAGCGAATCAGTGATATGTTCGAAGTGAATAAAAAAATATGATGCAGTTGTAATGTAAAAGTGAATGGAAGGTATGAGAGTAATGAAACACCATCGGGAATAGACATGAAAATCATGTAGAGACAACTAGAAGAGAGTCGTGTATAGGAACACGGGAAACAAACATTCCTTTTGAATAGTTGTTTCCATCAGAAACCATTCTCCTGTAATCTATTCATTCTCGACATTCTCTGTTTAGCTCTCGTGTCAGATTCTGATAATGTCTCATCACTCTCAGATCAGTTTCCATTCACTGCACTAACGTTTCATTATGTCTCACTAATTTTCTCATTCACTTTTGATGTATCATTGATATGCTCTCATTCCTATTTTTCTTGAAAATATGCACTCCATTTTTCCTTCAGCTCGTGTTTTAGTGACAACACATTTTCAATGGAGGTAATGCTTACCAAACAATTTGCCACAGCAGGAATCCCGAATTGTGAAATGTGAATATTGCTGATTTCAACGAATCCTGTTGATTTGACGATCTTCTTCCGCCGCAATTTGTGCGAAACTTCGTGTGCAATTTTCAGCGATATCGAAGCCACTGACGATGGATTTGCATAATCTTAATGATGTCGAACTAGTGTCCGAATCAACCGAAAAACTTATTAAAAAGTCGATGTCGTTGGCAGAGTTTATTGAATTTCTTGGGTAGGTTCATTCATTTCATTATTAGTGGTTTATTTCGTTTTCAACTGATATTATTAGTGATTCAGTCGCACTGGTAATGCAGTCTTTGTTTCATGTAAAGCTTTATCATTTATCCTTTCCATCGGTTCGGATTTGGATCCAGAATATTGCTTATTGATGCGGTAAATTCACTTGAGAATGATTCTTCAGGCCACGCATAACAAATAAAGACGCAGATGTACGTGAACGAGCAATCGAAGTGATCGTTTCCGTGCTGTGCAAATTACCCGATAACTTTTTGGATTCAAAAGAGGGTAAGTACTGCTTTCCGATGTTTCGATGCTGGTTTATACGATTATGGCCTTGAACGACTCTGTTCTCAATACCACATACATATTGATTAATTGTGCTGGTTAATTATATTTTGGATTAAATTATCATTGCAGTGTACTGGTGATTGTAATAATATCCCGTTGAGTAAGTGTATACAAGACGAATGTATTCCGTTAAAATAGTAGACCGTTGTTTTATGGTGTAATTATGACGGGATTACCATTTCTTTTTCATTGAAAGTGCAAGTTGAATGGCTCTCTCAAATTAGTCCTTATAAGAGATTAACTTTTCATGTTTATCTTGGCCATAAGCTGCTGAATATTTCACATCTATCGTGATTTTACTAACTATTGACCTTTCACTCGGAATCGTTTCAGTTGAATTGCTGATCAATTTTTTACTGAGTCGTTTTGATGAGTCTTTATTGGCTGATGGCACCGTTGTTCTTGGCATTAAACATCTGGTTCGTTGACTTTATACCATTTATTCCTTCATCATCTTATGGCAAACAAAATTTGTTTTGTTGCTTTTACTATTAGAAATGTATATGCGGGTAATGATGTAGTAATTTGCACGCATATAACTATTGATAACATGCGATGAAGTTTCAACAGATCAGTGATTTAAAGTGTTGGTGATATGCTCACAAAATGCAGAGAATAGGTATTATTTCATATTGATAACATCAGTTTATCTTGCCCATGGTGATGCTACTATCATTTAGGTTTTATCGTTTGCGAATCTTCCAGTGGGATGTGAGAAAAGCATTATTCAGAGGTTGTTCATCGATGGTAATCTTCAAGAATGGGGTCAGAAAGATCGTTTCGCGTTATTCGAAGTGCTCGAATATTTTATCAGAGAACGTGTTGACGGTTCGACTATTAGATTTTTTCTGCTACTTTTCATTCCTGTTCTGCGGTTTTCATTTTTTAAAAATTCTCTTCGTCAGGTTTGCTTGGTCATTCGATGGACTGAGTGGAAAGTGGAAAGAAATAATGCTGATATTTGAAGGGGTTCGTGCGATGGGTGTCGAATTTTTGTTGGGTTTCATCCGCTCGATGACAGGAGAGCGCGATCCACGATGTCTGATGATCGCATTCCGATTGTTTTACAAAGTGGTGCAACTGATACCACCATTCGGTAAGCATTCGAATTATCTTCATCGAGTAGTCATTATTACGAAACTGATTGTGGGTATTATAATATGAAATTATCGTGAGTGTCATGATAAATTCGTATAACGAAACTATTTATTCGTATAATGGTCATATTTGAATTTATCAGTAATTGTTTTCTACATTTGAATATCGGTTTTTGAATATGGTTTTGAAAAAGATATTTGAATATCGTAATTATTCCTTTTGCTGTGGACGACATTTGGATTTGGATGAATGAAATTTGTTTCGAATTAATCCGTAGTCTTAAAGCACATATTTTCAGGGCCTTTCGTTGAAGATTTGTTCGACGTTGTAGCATGTTATTATCCAATTGAATTCAAGCCCGTGAGCTTTTGAAAATTGACAACTGACATTAATATTTATCCATTTGACTCTGATACATCCAAAGGCATACTTTTGAAACAAGTACAGAAGCAAAGTAGTTATATGACTGAATCTTACATTGGAAACAGATCGCAAAAACGAATCGTACAATAGACGACAAAAAACTTTAGAATATTATTCTCTGTTCACAAATTGTGAATTCGCGTTTCAGAGATATTCCCTAAAGAAGTTTGCATATTTCTGTGTATATTATTGTATGAGTGCTGAAGTATCGTGCAGTATTATCACACGTTTTATGTATTGTCATATATCTAGTATTAGATGAATTGGTGAGGATATTTGAACTGAAGTGAGTTTTTAGTCGGTGAATGATCAGACTGGTATAACGCGCGATTTGTTGGTGAGTGAGTGCGAGAAATGCTTGATGTCACATCATTTATTCGCACCATTCACGTATCAGATGATTGCCGAGAAATTGGTTGATGACGAATTGGAAGAGGATGTGAAGTTGGAAGTTTGCTCGTTCTTGGTGAGTCTAATCTGAATTTATCTATTGTCCATCTCTTCATACTTATTTCACATCAGAGAAGTTTCACAGATCTGTTGGATTATTACAATCGTTATTTGAGTGTGAGTTTGATCGTACTGACAGTTTTCAGATTTCTACGTTAAGTCATCATTTTACATGTCAAGATTATATTACATGGATAATATTCTTGTTTGGTCATTGCTGAAAATAGTAGATTCACGAACAATGTAGATGATACAAGTGGTCAGAGTAGAACTGAGCCAAGTATTTCCAGGCTAGAGTATGCGAGAACTTTCCGATGGGAGCACTCCGTGAACAACTGGACGATTTGTTGGCGGGTATCCGAATGATAGCATTGAATCCAGCCACAAAATCTGCTACAATGCCATCTGAAATTATTGCAGCGATCAAAGAAATTATGCAGAAACTGTCATCATCATCAGATGTCAATAGTGTATGTCTTTAACTTTCGCTGAATGAATCAGAATGTTCGTTGCATTTCAGTTATTACTTGAGGTATTCGGGAAACTGACTATTGTGAATGACTTTTCGGAATAGAGAAGGTAAATTAATGTTTTTTTTTTCAGGAAAGCACGGATCTCATCGATCACATTTGTAACGAATTCCTGGAAAGTAAGAGTCATTTGTTTTTTTCTTTTTTATAGTATCTTTTAGCATCAGAATGGAATTTGACGTACAAGCTTAAAAGCATTGCTCAGCATCCGTCATTGATTCGAATATTTCAAGTCAACACATAAGTCGAAACTTCAGCTTGAAATCATTCCTTAGCTATCCAACTGCCAGCGTGTAATTTGGTGAACTTGTAGTTAGTTGCAAAAAAAAAGAAAAAACTGAAACCTTGTGAAATTTAGATTACACATTAATGAGACTATAGAGATATATAGCATTTGGTGTCAAAACCATTGTTTTTTTTTTCGGAAAATAACTTCATCATTGCCATTACTTCAGATATTGAACCGTTTGTTGTTCAGTCAGAAATGGGATTGAGCGCTCGATCATTGGCACTGCTGGAGATGCTGGTGAGTTGTCATCCGAGCACATCGAAACAAATCATCGAAAATGTTTTCAATTGGTTGGTTATGATCATTAAAGGTTGGTGGTGAATTTTTGTTTTTTTTTGTTTGGGGGGGGGGGGTGATATATTGACGAAGTATCACTTATGAATATCTACTGCTGATAATTCAGTGATGTGTTTGTGACATAGGTGAAACAGTGAATTCGGCCGCAAATCGTGATGAAGTCATTGAAGAGGGCTTAAGCTATTTACCGCGATGGTGCAAATTGGCAATATCAACAAGCAACGGTATGTTATTATCAGACGACTGAATCGCATTTTTTGGAATGCTGCTCTAGGGTGTACGCTTGACCAGCGACCAGACCTGATTTGTACTGAGAAATTTTTGAAAATTCACGCACATTAAAAGTGGTATTTGAAACTTCGTAATTAGTTTGTGTTGAAGATTGATGCACGTTTATAATTTGTTGACGTGTGCATATGCAATACATTCGTGAGTTATAAAATTTCGAGGGTTACTCATGGAAAGGATTCCATTCTTTTTTGTTCTCTATTGTTTGTTGTGTTTTTTTCAGAATCTGTGATTTCGTTTCGTCGTGATGCAATTTTGGAGGCGCTCAAAGCAGTTCATTTGCCTACTGCAAACTATTCACTTGCTGAGGTTAGCAGTTATCAGTTATTGAAGAAGTTCTACCATGAATCGCTAAAATATTTGCACATCCTCTTCATATTATAGGTGTTTGTCTCGCAGTCGGAGAGCGATAATACAATGATAAATTTATTTGATGATTTATTGAAGTCGGCCGTGGAAGATGTTAATAATACTGACAGCAATATCAGGTAACTGCTTTATGTTCATATCACAAAATCATGTTCATTGATTAGTCATTTTGAATGAGCGTTGAATGCTCCAACACTTTTTTATAGAATAGCAGCTCGCTCGTTTGTTCGCGAATTTTCTCTTCACAATTGGGATCTTCTGATTAAATTGTTACCGAAGCATATCGATCCAATGAAAGGTTTGTTTGTTTCGTGATTGATTCTTAGTAACTGTCATATAGGGACGTGTGTTTGTTAACGATTCTCACCAACTGAAAGATTCATTGTTAGTTGATTTATTTTGTGTTATGTCGCTAACTGATGAGCGACAAATAACCCGACACGACGATGAAGAAAATCCTTTATTACGACGAAACCCGATAAGACGATCCTTTACTTAGGATCGAGACAAGACACACCACGACAATGAGATCTCGTCCTTATACAGAGTTTGTTTGTATGTAAATTAATGACAATAGACGACAATCATACACAAATCAGCAGATTACCTATGCTAAGATTACCTATACTAATCGTGCTCGGACAAAGCATCGATGTAGTGAACGAGTTGTAGTTATGCAGCGAACCTCTCATCATTATATGGCTGAAACGTTCCCGATTTTCCGTTAACTTTTCATGAAGTTCTCCAGCAATTTCAGATAATCCAACAATAATACCGATTCTATGTGCTGCAATACACAATGAAGTAACTAAGGACTTCATGCTGGTTTATTTGGAGCCACTCCTCTCACAGCCGAAAGGTCTCATCTATTTCATTCGTGTCACATTCATCTCATCGTGTTATTCGTTTGGTTTCAAATGGCTTTTGGTTGGAGCAAAACCTAAATACATCTCAGTTGTCACCAAAAATCATGTTTATGAGGATGAATGTGTAAAAGATGATGTGAAACGATTGAACGAAAGTAATTGCTGAATTGAATTGTTGCGAAACATTTACCTACATAATTTTTACCCCTCATATGGTGTTCACTTCAGCTTGGTCTCCGTCTAATTTGGATTGTTTACTGGCATTGTTCTCAGCGAATGAATCGAAAGAATCAGTGGGAAGTTTTCGTGAGCAGTTATTTTATCGTTTATTCGATATTCTCACTTCAACACCTGACGATGAAGTTCTAGCGGCTCATTCAAGCACACTGGCTGAATTACTTCAAGATATTGGATTGACATTTCACGAAAGGTAGCAGTTTTATCATATGTTTTGCACTCTGTTATCCGTATGATTTATCCATTCAGTTCACTGAGCGCTTGACATTGGAGGGGCGTCAGTGAAATTTAATGTTAGGAGATAGTAGATTTTGGAGGTATGACATCGAAATCATCTGAATTATTAATGGCTTTGAAGAGTTTGAAAGCTCAGTTTTACTGTAAGATGAGGTTAATGTGACAATGAGTTCATTTCATTTTATGATCGAATGATCAGTTTCTTTTGAAGAATTCACTCGAGTGTGATGCAGTTCTTCATAGAATGCGTGCGAAAACGAACAGTTATTTTTGCTATTGTCTACTTATTCGCCACTCAGTCGAAGGCTCGTTTGTTTTGTTTTTTTTTTCTATTCGTTCCTTTTTTCGCTTAATCACTTCTGTTGTTTTTTTCCACTTTAACTACTGCTGGTTTATGTTTATGGCAACGTTCAGTGAATTTATAGAATGCTGCAGAGATATCGGGAATGCTGCAGCAGGTGTGTGACAAGCGAGGAATGGAATGGGAAAGAATTGTTTTGCTGGGTGCGATGGTGAATAAAATTGGGTATGATCCGTATGTGAGCAATAATTTTGCAACATTCTGTTCGCAGTTATCAAAAGAATCCGAGATTCGCTGTAGAGGTGTTGTATGCAGACATGAATTGCTGAATGGTCGCCCCGAAGGATGGAGTTCACTTGAAAAGGTTTAGTTTTAGTCTTTTCTGTAACGATGAGCTGATTGCTCTTTCGTTTGCGAAATTTGTCAAATTCATATTGAATTTGTCATTGGTGAATCGCACAGTATTCAATTTATGGACATTTCGGTATGAATGGACGGCGTGTAGTTTGTTTCATTCGTTATTTTAAATTTCATTATGCCAGATATTGTGTTGGAGACATTGCTGTCTAGTTGCTTTTGGAAGAATTTTTTTCAATCTCCTGTTCATTCAAACTTATTTATCGCTTTCTGTTGCAGTTATTAGATGATATTGAGAAGTGTCCTCAGGATGAGGCAATTCTCTCGAAAACTCTTTGTGATGTAATCGATTTGGATTCCCGTCATTCCAACCTCTCAAAATGTCGCTATCAGTCCACTGTATTGGCACCTCAGCGCATATTCCATCAAATTTTGCCAGTCCTCGTACGGCATTTCAACGCACTTCCGAATGGTATTTGTTTGTTGTTGATCTCTCAGTTAGTTGTATTCTCGTTCAGACGTTTACATTGAGATGTATATATCGTTTGGAGAATGTTTAGTCAGTTCTTTTGTTTTTATTTGAATGGATGATGGCAGAAGAATCTAAAGTGTTTGATATTTTAGATGCCGTGAATGCGCGTAGCGCATATTTCAAGATGCTATCACCGTTGTTGCGATTAGCTGATAAAATATCGATACCTATCACTAGCGAGTATCTGAAGGTTTGGCGATGGATTTGCTTTCGTTCGACATTTCAAATCAATGCTGTTCAATTATGAAGATAAAGCAGTTGAAAAATCTTACGTGTTTTGATAGAATTATTGAAATAATTTCAAAAATTGTCAGTGACACAAAACTGAAGAATTTTTAGTGCGAAATTGCTGGACACTTCATTTTAAAAATATTATGGGAACTTGTTTTCTTTATGTTTCTATTTTAGTTATTGCCAATATTCTGTGAAGCAATAGATGCAAAGGGTTTGAGTGTGGATACAGAAGAAACCGTTCTGAACGGTCTCGTAGAATTACTGAAGAGCGCATCTCGAGAGCAGCTTCGAGCAGATTTCATAGCAAAAGTAATGCCAAAAATACGACATTTCATCACAGAGGGTCGATCTGTGGTATGTGTTTCGTTTTGCAGTTTTTTCGAACGAAATTTGTGAGATGTATTTTCTTAGTCTATTTCATTGCGATTTTTCCTATTGGGTACCACCTTGTCGAATGGAAAATTCCATCGCTATTGATGTGGTGTAGGATTTTTTATGTTGACACGAACATTACCATTTTTGTCGTTGAAGCATTTACTGACTTGAGGAAACCAGTCTATCGTACAAGTTTGAGGCATAAACGAAAGGCTATGGCGAAAGTTTTGCAGAAAATACTTCAGATATGACATGAATATGTAATTTTAAGCGTCTAATCGAACTGGCACTGAAATGTTTGGAGATGATGGCACGGCAGTGTGATGCATCCTTATTGCTACCACATTTTAAAGAAATCATTCCAAGTGTAATTTCGGCAAGCGGTTCGAAAAAACGTCGTATTCGAGCTGATGCAGCGAACGTTAGGAATTTGTGGTTAGTGATTGAAATATGATGCTGTTTTACTTTTTATATACTACATTGGAAGTAATATTAGGCAATATGGTGCATCACTTCAGGGAGTTATTGCCCACCAGGTGAATGATACTGGATGAATCTACGTCTCCCGATTGGGAACTGCAGTTGGTTCAAGTGCTGCTTGTCGATTCTTCTTCTTCGTTCTATACGGTCTGAAAGCACATGGATTCTATTGTCTACAAGTGTAGTACCCATATAGTGGCTTAGTCAAGCATTATACGAAACTAATTACGGAATTCATGGACTTCGCTCACAATCGCTGGATATTCTTGGGTCTTCAGTACAATTTTGATGGTTTTTAATTGTTGCATTGTGATATTCTACATTGAGTGAATTATTGAATGATAGTGCCCTGTCTGTTCACTTTTACTGTTTAATTAAATGCTCAGTTCAAGTCTGGAATTTGAAGGTTCTAGTGTTCGTTTGTTAATTTGAGGGTGCACTGTTAATAATGTTACCTTACGTAAAGAACTGGAGCAGAATCCTCTTCTAGCCATCTACAAAATGTTCTTTTGAACGCGTCGTATGCGATTATTTGATCGGATGGATTAGCGTTAACGAAATTCTGTTGTTGATTACGATGCTTATTGAATTTCCATTGTTTTCCTTGTTGTTGTTGTTGTTGTTGTTGTTATTGCTGCTGTTTTCTTTGTCATGATTGAGAAGATTCATTCCTCGCTTTGTCCAGTCTTATCGAAATGCTTATGAAAATGAAGTTGTAGAGAAAACTTTTTTAGTGTTGATCTCGTTAATTTGTATGATAACTGACACTTGCGATTTTTGTTCATCTGAAACGATATTCGGAATCATTTGGTTTGCATACTGGATTGTTCAATAAAGGCATGATGTTATTTGTTGATGTGTTCACAGATCAGGAATGTGTCAGTGTTATATGAAAACCTTCATTTTGTGAATTAGAACCATCATGAGCTGAGCTCTTCTGATGATGCGAAATCCTGTAGATTTTGCATCAGTCGCTACCTTTTACATCTCTGGAAGTCGTATAATTCAAACGATTCCGATATTCATGGGCGGTAAAAAGATATTGCGGAAAATCGACAGAAGAAAGTATTGATCAACGATTGATCATGATCCTACAGATAAATGGCAAAATAGAATCGCTCAGCTATGTGATATCCCTTCAGAAATGAAGTTATATCTCATGAAGTAAAGATTTTCCTCAGCAACGCAAACAGTTTCCTGATAGAAAAGGATTTTTTTGAGTACGATTGTGTCAAGAAATCATTATGGTGCCTGGCAAAGCAAAGGATCCAAGCAGATTGGAAATAATGATTCTCGCACTCCTCCGTAATTTGCTATTGATCATCAGACATTCATTATACATTCACTAATGAAATTAACTATTTCTTAGGGATTTGTCACCATCTAACACCAAGATGTGTACTTTTTCTGATCGAAGAGAATTTTGTGAATTCGACAATGACAGCAAACCGTCGTGCAGCCTGAAGCTTGAAATTTGGGATCCAAGCAGTTTAAAAATGACACTTTAGTAGTCAGTTCATGATCGAAGTATATGACACTGCCTTATAAAATTAACTAGATCTCTGGGACTAGATATTGTCCAATATTTTCAAAGAGCAATTTGGAATTTGTCATCGATCAAATGTACAGTTTGACGACGGGTCCATCGTAATGAGTTCTGTCAGCCATATATAATATTTCGTCAGAAGTTCAACTGAGTTGCAACAATAAAGGCATTATTAACCAACCCTGTATGTACTATTCTGTTAGAAAATAATTTCTACTGTCAGTTTCTAAGAATTGATGACAGATTTGTACTCAAAAATTGAGCAGACATCCATCTTGAATTAACCAGTCTAGTTTTTCCCTGTCGTACTGCTTTCAGAAATATTAATTTCCTTCAATAAAAATATTAGATTCTCGAGTTGCTATCTTGGACAACTCAATCAATTGCTTAAGGGCGTCAGAGCAACATTGACCTCGTTATTGTCATCAAAGTTGATATGATCCCGTTCCGCAAGATCATTGATGCTCAGTGGAATCACTTATTAAGGTTTAGCCTTGATATGGTCTGAAACAAAAACTCATGATCTTCTCCTATCGATGTTGTCATTGTAGAAAATTCGAAATATATGCAAGGCGGCTCGCGGCTGAGCGGTCTAGTGGTATGATTCTCGCTTTGGGTGCGAGAGGTCCCGAGATCAATCCCCGGCTCGGCCCCAAAATTTTATTGACCAAACCAATGTAATATGGAATCGGTTGGTTCGGAGTCGACGTACGGATGCCTCACCATCTAAACCTCTGCCGATTGGGGATGGAAAGAAACTGGAATGTTGAAATGTTTTATGAACACATTGGTAAATAGATTTCGGAAGCGATCCACGGGCAGTTCATTCGTTGCAATCGTTCGATGAAATTGCTTTTCGAAAGCATCGAAAAATTAATTGTCTTGGATTCGAGGAAGAGACTTCGAATCTTATTGGCTGAAAAATTGTCTTATATCAATGCACTTTTGCATTATTCTCCCTTACGCTATCTGAAAACTATTGCAATGTTTGATGTTCATTTATTTCAAAAATTAAAAACTTCTTCGGTATCATTTCTAGAGTGGTTTACTGACGTGTGAACAATGCTTTCAGCTGCGTCTGATCGATCGATCGTGGAAACTACCGCACGAAGTGAGTCATATCAAAGTGCCATTGGCCGGATCTTCTTCGCAGTGGTAGAGAACTAAAGTGAAGATATTTCTTTGCGCAATGATCGAAGAACGGTTGTTTAAGCGAATAATTAAGCGGTGCAGAGGTATGAAAGTACCCTGAAAACATCGCAAACGAAGGTATTTTCGATCCGGTTTTTGGAATTGTGTCAACGCCATCATTTTATGCGGATGATACAGGCGATAGTGGTGAGGAGGATGACGATGACATTCGTCTTATTATATGCCAGTTCTATCAGCAAGTCTCATTTCTTTGCGCAATGTAACGAATATGAATGACGTTCATGTGCAACCAGATAATAGGCACATGGATACATGATTATACGTTTGAGAACATCGCTCAGCACACGCACTACATGCTGTGATATTGTGAATCTTATCTTCATATTTTTCTTTCTAATTTAATTATATTTTCTTTCTAATTACGTCTCCATGCGTGTATATCTAAAGAAACGTATTTGAGCGTGAGCCAATGTTACTGATGAATATGCGTTCTTAAAATTTCCAAGAATTATCCAGCAGACTACTTGAATTGTTGTATTTCAAAAAAAAGTTTTTACTGTTACGTAGCGGCGAGCTGTTCACTGCACTCAACTGCGTTTCTTGCAGGAGCAGTAGATGGCGAAATTATTTTGCGATGAAGAATCGTGATTGTTCATTGAATGTGTTGCTGATTTGTTTCGCAACGTTATCGACATTTCCTTCTGTGAATATGATTATGCAAATGCCACTTTCTGCGAGGATTGATGTTAGTTCGCTCAATTGACAAATGACGACTACAAAACGACCTTTCAAACATCAGCAATAGAACACGTCATATCGCCGTTTTCGTTCAGTCACAAGTCCAGTTTAGTGTGTCGCACTCGAAAATATTTGGAAAGTTATGATTTATGCATGGTGAAAAGAAACAGCATAGCACACACACTGAGGAAAAAAGACAAACATATTGACGAATATCCATGAAATCATCTTTTTCAAAACTCATTAATCAGACAATCCTCTACAGAGGAGTTGTTGAACAGAAGTAATGTGTAGACATGCCGTCATTGCGAAGCGTTCATTTTTCATGCATGTTTCGATACCTCTCCTCAATGAGGAACACGTTCGTTTATGTGTCTTTTTAAGGCTTATCTGGTGATTACGCGGTCTTGCTTTTTGATCGTTTTAATGTGATCAGTTGCAATTCACTGAGTGACATCATATCAGATAAAATGTATTGTTGAAATGAAAAAACATCTTTTAGTACGAAAAAATCTTATTGATGAAGTTTGTCCGTTGAAGAGAGTGAAAATTGAGTTGATTCACTTCATTACACACTCGATAACGACTTATGGTGAGACCTTATTATCAGTGCTATCGCGAAGGTCATCAGTGAAGCTTTCATGGCGTTGACATTGAAAATGTGGTGCTTTTAAGGGTGGAAAGTAAGAATATTGCATCAGTGATGATGCAATATTCTTACTTTTCTTATTTCAGTGTCTGGCCGGTGATTGATGCTTTAGCGAATACTGTCGGATGAGTGTATGGCAATGAATGTTTTGAACGATTATCACTCAGTATCGATGCTTTTTGGGGATTGACAGTCGAACAACGTTTTTGTAGAATTTTTAAAATAGAAGTTGATTCAACTGCAACGAACTTCAGCAGATGCTGTTCACCGCTTTGAAGAATGTGATGTGATGAGCGATTAAGAGAACTGAAAGCGCGCTGAAAACTAGAAGCGTGCAAATGCCGTCAGCGTTAAAATGATCTATATAACCATTGTGATAGTTTCGTTTATGTACTTTTCCAGGTAACAATATCAGTCTGAATCACTAATATTCAGCCGAGTGCTTTATCAGTTCCTTCACAGCAGATAAACTGATTTCATGTCATTCAGTTTGATGATCTCATATCATCGGCATATTCAGCTAGCGAGAAATGTTCAAACACTGTTCACAGAATCCATAATAATCCGAATGTACATAAATTTTGTGCTGAATGGCTGTCAGTAAAGCTGAAACGGCATTGTTATGATTCAGGCTAATAGCGTTCCATACCAAATCGAAATGGTTCAGCACTGTGCTATTTTCAAATCCCAAAACGCATATTTGTTTGATATTGCGCGAAGATATGAGGATCGCCTTATTTTGAAGATGATCGATTGGTTATAATCTCATATGATGCAACGAAATGAACACGGTTAGATGCTTCTTGCGAGATCACATAGTGGGCGCGATGAGCACGAGTTCTTACTGTTTAGGCCAAACATTCAGCTCCTTATGTCTTTCTCCATTATTATCACTGCATTCTATTAGAAGCATGCATTTATCATTCATCGATGGCAACACTCAAAATTTTCATTAAGCAGTAGTCAACGATTTGTAAACTGTAAAATTCTGGACTGCGATGGTCATTCGAAAGTCAGCGATTGAGTAATGTATAGTTTGTTAAAGCACCTCTCAATCATTCCGGCTAAACACATAGCATTTGGTCAGTCAAGGAAGCCACCTCAAAGAATTGCGGAGTCTCCGCTCTGAAATCACAATCTTCGAAAGTGCACTTCGGGAACAGTATATTTTTCGAAGTCAATAACCATGCAACTCTTATTGTGGAGTGCATCTAACAAGAAACAATTAATACAAGTGCAAAAATTTCAAAATAATACCCAGAATCCAAAAGTTATTACTCAGTTTTCAAATGCAAAATTATTAGCAGAATGCTTTTGTTCTGATTAAGATAATTCAATATTTCACTTTCTGTGACATATTTTCCTGAAATATTATCGAAAGAATTTCGCATTCTAGAGACCAGTCGATATGAGACCAAACAGTGCATAGAAAACGAAGTTATGTGCATCAATTCGGCGTATGAACATAACAACATAATGCAAGAAGTATTCAGTTGTGCATATTTTCAGAAAAGAAACAATGGATGTGATCGAATAATATCCTCTAGTCATTCTATAATGCTCACTCATCTACTTTTAAACTCCTATTACTTGATCAGTATTTTAAGAGTCAAACCACAACGATGTGCACTATTCCATTAAAGTTTAGCTATGTTTTGTCTAATGCAATTATTCGTTGATGTTATTGAGTTTCATGACCATATAAAGTTGATCATCATCGTTTTTATATGGTCATTAAATTTTATTGGTTTCTATCTAGAATTCGTTGATGATTCTGGCTGAAAGTGTTTCTTGGAGTCTGCATTGTTCATACTGTATTAGCTGATTCAGATAGACTCGTAGTCATTGCCATTGAACACTTATGACTGATTCACTTGATTTAGGCTAAATTTTTACATCGCATTCTGTCATTTTATCGCAGAATATTCACTGGATCGAATATATTTATTTCGAAACATATCAGTCGTTTGTATTTCAGCTTTCCTGAGCGGAATTTTTGCGGAACTGTCAATTGCAGTATCAGCTTGCAATTCACTGGTATTTCACTTGCGATTTTCTGTCACATCTTTTTCAACTAGGTGTCCGAATTTTGTTTTTTGCGTCCGAGTCCCATCAACACGAATGAATCCGTGGTGAGCATTGAACTGAAGCAATAAATTCTGAAAATGAAGAAAAATTGGATGCGAAATATGACTGACATGTTCGTGGGTTTGATTGCCTTCTGATTGATTTCGAGATAAAGCTTACAATGTGATGTCGTGTGATTGAGAAGCTAGGTGAAAGACGTGAATCAAATTGATTCTTTTACATAAGATTACACATCCATTTAACTGATCATATTTCCATTCGTTCGTGGCTTCATAATGTTTGAAGTGTACACATATCTTAGAATGGATCTTCATGAATATTTGCGAAAATTGCATGAGCAACGAAAAACGTGAATTCATGGGATTATTTAGACTGTTTTTCGTCATTCGTTCACACTTTCATCCAGTTTAGTTGCTATAATCATTGGTTGGGGCTGTTCTGAATCATTCAAACTTAGCGTTTTCTTTGAGTCAGCCTCCAGCCCTTTCATTTGTCAGTCGAAAAGCTTTCATGATATTCAAAAGTTGCGTTACGAGCAGATCTTTTCCGGCAATATCGTTCGTTCTGAAGAATATCACAATGAGACAATCATTTTGGAATGCTGACTTTTGATGAATTATTATATCTATATCAATTTACGATTTTATTTCCATTGGGCATAATTATTCTGCGACTTGACATTGCGAGCCTCGAGTTAGGTGAACGAACAGCAGTTGGAAATGCAAAAATAAAGTTCTGCAGTGATGTTCTTGAAGCCAAGCAGCTGGTCAGCACATGATGGATACCATTTATGATGCGTTTCGTTTTTATCCATTACACACGATATTTGCTGTTCGTTTCCAAAATTGTATAAATTGCTTATGTGCACAACGCATTAGCGTTATGTAATTTTTGAGAGAATCTAATTTCCTTTCAGATGTCCAATATTTCATTTGATTATTTGATTCATCGAGCGTTCTTTCAATGGGGATTACTTGCACATCGCTGTCGTCTTATTCTCTTGCTCGCACCAATAGCGTTGACCGCATTGCTCAGCGTTGGATTCATCTTTATTCAACAACAGGTTTCTTTCTTGTTTTTTACTTCCGAAAATGAACGTTGTTTCATTTCTGATTCTATGCAATTCCTCATTCAAATAGATGTTTCCAAAGTGCAAACATGTTTCAAGATGACTCATCATTAACGAGTTGTCCGAAATCGTTTGTTCAACATCATTATTTTATTCATCCGTATGGATGACGAATAATGATTGTAACATCCGAGGATATGCAGTGATCTTAGCACATAATTTGGCTTGATTTTGAACGGAGAACGACAAAAAGTTGATTGATTTAATGCGTTTTGACATCTGTAACACTGGGGCAACCCCAAAATATAATAGCTTTCATAACAATGATGTATTTATCTTCCGGAATTAAGGTGGTTTAAACCACTTGCACCTTCACTATCTTATTTAGACTATGAATTGGCCTCATTGTAAGCCTGAAACCTAAGCGTGCCACTGAGGGAGCGTCGAAATTACCTCACTATCAGGTCACATCTATTGAAATCATTCGAATGATCGCGATTGCTTACAGTTAATCGTTTATGAGTGCTCACATGTTCTGTTTGCAGACAACAATCGATCCCCTGTATGTGTTTTCACCACAAAGTGCTCCATGGCGACATGAACGGGAAGTGCTCAGTCAGCACTGGCCTCTGAACGAACAGGAGTTTTGGCCAGGCAAAAGTTATGATTATCAGGGGTATGTTGATATTATCGCTGCGGGTAAGAAAGATCGTGATAGAGGTCGACCAAATATGTTGATTGCTAGTCATCTGAATGAGTTGGAACGCATCAATCAGGTACAGTGCGAATTTCTGCCGATCATTTGGTTTCTGTTAGAGCAGTTAACACATTCTAAGCTTTTAAACATGCCCAACAAAATGAGATTTTTGGAGCTGAAGGAAAAAGGCTCAGGCGATGACAATCAACAACTATTCACAATCAGTGAGAAACGCTTACGAGCCGGATGTAGAAGAAATTTTGAATATGTTGGCAATTGAAGTCAAACAGTTGATCGTGCGATCAGTTTTCTTGATCGGTTTGCATACGATCACTTTCAGTATGTTATTCACAACTTGACTGTGCCAATAATGCACAAGGGTCGAAAATATGATGTTGGATTCACTGATTTATGTATGTCATACGATTGGAAATGCTATCTCAATGACCACATTACAATGCTGATGCCAAAACATAAATGGGGCGATTTCCGAGGCCAACTAGCTGAACTGGCTAATGATATTATCACAACTGAGGTAACGTGTGAATGTTCATCTTTGGTATACGAACTTAAATTTGATTTGTAATAATTACTAAGCTTTCGTTTCCAAGGAGTTTGGCTATGAGGATCGTAGACGTCCAATGTGCAACGTTGTTTTCATGACAGTCACAATATTCATCATAAGACACACCTTTGAATGATTATTTATTTGGTTTCAACGTGTATTCAGCGCTTATGAACGATCAAAAGTGCTAAATGTTTCCGAATTCAGGACAAGAATGACTCAAATATTCATTCTGTCTGTTGCAGTATCACCAGTTCCAATTGTTTTCGAGAAGAAAACTGAATGTGTTTGCTGTATCATTCGTAAATTTAGCAAAGTTTTTGCAGGTTAAAGTAACTTATCCAATCGGATGGCGAGGGACTGAGCCGATCTACTTCGCAGCTCTCATAGGTTCTCCTCACTTAATTGATGAAGTAAGTGATCGTGCGTTTGACCGGAAAACCCTTATGAAAAAAGAAATGCGGGACTCCGTCACAGTTCCAACAAACTTGATTATTTTACAAAGTCGCTTTCACTTAATTTGAAGAATCAACTCAATGAGAGAAATTGTTCAGCTGTTCGAAAACCCACTTTTAATGCATGAACAGTTATCTGAAAATGTCAGCGCAATTGTTTTATGTGTTCCATCCTACATCGCAGAAATTTCTCGTTTCGAAAGTGCATATGCTGCTCGTCCACTTAGCGGTAAATTGACGCTTCGTGAAAAGCATCTCAAGAGTAGAGATCAGTTGATCGGATAGTTCGACTCATAAATGAACTCCATGTCCATTGTGGCCCTTTTGATGTAATTTCGTCGTATATTCCTGAAAAAAAAAGGTAGAGAGGAAATACCATTCGTCTAGTAATTTTCAAGTTGAGATTCTCCCTTCATGACCAAATGAGGCTTCAAAAATTTTGTTTTTGCTAGAAAAATTCTCATATATTGGAGAGTTATTATCTGTAAAACAGGATTATTCAATCTCAGCAAAGAAAAAGATCATTATTATTCATGAAAAGGAAAATTATTATTTTTAGTATTATTTCATGTGAACAATTGCAATTGAGCTTAAGGAAGGTCATTTCGATTATGTGAGTGCCGTACGTTTGACATATAATGTGCGTGAGGATAAAGTTGGTAATGTGAGTTATTTATGGCGCAAGAAAGTGGCCGATTACCTCTCGGATACTGTTAATCCGGCTTCAGGTATGTGTCCTGCCTGTGAGCACTTTTGAGATTAGATTTTGAACACGAGGAAACCGGCAATTATTATGTGAAATACTAAAGTATCTAGCAGAACGTATGTAAATTTAACAACTGAGTAAGATATATGAATCTCTGACATTTTGTGATTCAAAGCAGCAATCTCAGGCTTTGAGTAAGAAATTTTAGGAATACTCGAATTTGGAATGTATCACAATGAGAGTTTACCCGAGGGATTGCAAGAAGTTGCCGATACTTTAACACCAAAATTTGCGATAACATGCACCATCCTATTCACCTTATGCGGTCTCAGCTGCGTGGTACTATTGAATCATAACGGCTTCTTTGCACCAGATTGGGTACGGAGCAAACCGTCGATCGCACTGGCAGGTAAAGAAATTCATCTCAAGAAGACAACAATTATAAATTCACGGACTTCGTTTTTTCGTTCGGATCGTGAGATGATGAGAGAAAACCTTGAGCAAACGCGAATGCTGATCTCAGTTCAAAATAGCTTTTATGATTTACTTTTCGATTTTTTTTTTGTACTTCTGTTTGTTAATCTACTGTTGTCAGGATTGTTCTGTCCGCTGTTGGCCATCTTAAGCGCATTTGGTGCGATTCTCTGGTGTGGATGCCTTTACAATGCCATTGTTAACGTTTCGCCTTTCATAGTTTTCTGTATGTTTATTACTGAATTTAGTTTCATTGCAGTTTCAACCGCAAATTCTTGAAGTTTCTCTCATTGAATTTTAATTGCGACATCATTCATTCCATATGAAACGCGCTGTGCGTAGACTTAACGATGACTGTCTCCGCTGTTGTGATACCCAAAATCTGCCTGCGTGGCCAGCAATTTATGAATCATCCATAATTATCCATAGAATAAATGTAAATAATTTCAGGTATCGGCGTAGATGATATGTTCATAATGAGTGCTGCATGGCATCGAACAAACCCAGAACTCACAGTTGCTAGACGACTCGCTGAAACACTTTCGGAGGCTGCGGTTGCTATTTCAATAACGTCAATCACCGATATGGTATCACTTTTAGTTTCATTGTCCTTCAATCAAGTCTGAAAATTCGATCTCTAAAATAGGCTTTCTGGTTGGAAGGGTTCAATATTCGTCAACCGTCGCATATTTCAGCTTTCATTTGGAATCGGTTGCATCTCAACACTTCCATGTGTTCAAATGTTCTGTCTGTATACATTCGCTGGAATCGCATTCACATATTTATATCAGCTAACATTCTTCACCGCCGTTATGGCTTACGCTGGAGAATGGGAATCTCAAGGATTACATGTAGTCACGCTAAGGCCTGCTATTGATCCACAAGATGCTGGTCAGTAGTGAAATTTCATGAATACTTCATTCAGCATTGGCATCAACGATTTCCAATTCATTACGAAAATTTGTTTCATCTTAAGAAAGCCTTTCTATGTTTTGGCGATCCAATTGTTCACCTAAAGATGTAATGATCTAGTTCAATGGTTCTCACCTTCGAGTGCTCCATTACCCTTTTGGATAATGTGGCAGGCCGCCGTTACCCCCTTCCCCTGATACAAGAACTCTATGATGGCATTCTACATGGCTAGGCCTTCGCTTAGTTCGTTTAGTCGATTATGATTGCATGAAAAGCTATTGTCTATGACACGGTGGATTTAGATGGTTTCGCATTCTTTTCAGACGTGTTCTATTCACTCTCATAGCTATCACATGCGAATGCCGTTCTATTGTTGAGTTTTTATCATTCGCCTCGTCTCATTCAACTTCATCGTTCAAATAAACTTCTCATTCACTAGTATATATTATTTATTCTGTTGACGAGTGCTGACAATCGAAGTCAACAATACAACAATTGAATTGAACTGCTGAACAACATTCGACAGTTACATGGTCAATTATAAAGTGTGTATGATAGAATGAGAATTTGACTTTGACTGTTGAGTGAAATGAATGAGAAATTAGCAGAAGAGAACAGTTTTGGTGATAGAAGCTATGCGAGCGATTGTAACAGCGCGAAAAGAATGAAAACCCTGTTAAAAGGAATGAAAACCCTGTTAGGCGCTTACGAGCTAATCATACTCATAAAATATGACAATGAAGAGCGTTGCCGTCAACTAACCCCATTTACATATCCCGGTCAGAAAACACTATCACCACGGCATTCTATCGTAAAATAACGAAATACTAATTTCCCGACCTCCTTCATCACCCCTTAAACACCTCCAAATTACCCAAAATGGATAATTTCACTTCCTATGAGAAACACTGATCTAGTTGAAGATCATCTATCAAACTCATCTAACATCTGTATTGAATGCTATCAGAGTGAAGTGTTATCAGACTTATCTAATGTTATCAGAATTATCGATACGATTGACATAATTTTGCTCGAGAAATTGCATTCCGTTACAGATACGCTATTCAAGCGACTTTTCATGGTTGGTTCGTTACCACGGAACGACAGTCTTCAACGAGCTGATAAAGTTGCACCACAACGAAAAACGCCAATGCCCATCATACAAATCACATCACCAAAAGGGTTGACCAGAGCACCACCGCTTCCGTCGAAGAGTCATTCTGATTCAATTATGGAACGAATTAATGAAGCGTTCATCCGTCTCGAGAATAAAATGGATCATTCTGATAAGGTGAGCATTTGTGAGCTGTATTTATGTGTTGCATTTTTTCTCAAAAAGGAGGTAAATATAACTTGATTAGGATTTCGAATTTACATTTCTTCATTCTTCTGTCGTCTTCACAAATTCGACGCACATGTTGAACCATGTGGCTAAAAATGTGCTCAATTAAAGAAGGTGAATTACGTACAATTAAGGAACTAAACTCTCATCACAACCGTGAAACATTCATTTCCAAAGTGTTCCGTGAAATATATGGACCGTTTCTTCTAACCGGTTCAACGAAAAAAGCCGTTCTCTTCATTTATTTGATCTATATATCGCTCGCAGTACTTGGTTGTTCAATGGTCGAAGAGGGTCTCAATCCAAAGTTTCTTGTGCGGGAATCTTTTTATCTGAACAAGTTCTATGTCCTTATGGATGAAACGTTCTGGAATGAAGGTATGGGAACCTGAAAAACTTTCTACCTTTTGATTTCAACTCACTCTTGTTGATCCCAGAATTTTACTATGTAAATGAACAGAACTGCTGAGAGCATTAACAGTTTATATACTTCGTTTACATGTATATATGCATCCATCAGTCTAAAATTTGATTCGAATCATTATTTTAGGTCTTCAGATGCAAGTGGCTGTAAGTTCACCGCCAGACTTCTTCAATGAAACTGATCGAATGAAGTTTCAACAGATGATGGATGAATTTGAAAATACCGAATATACGATGAGCCATAATGCGACTATGTTCTGGTTGGATGCCTACGAAAAGAAACTCAACGATGAACTTAACGATTTGAAAATTCCGCTTCCAAAAACGTAGGACCTTTCAACCGGATTATGGATGAAAAACTCTGAGTGCTAAATGCAGAAGCATTATTTGAGGTCGAATATAGATTTTGTTATGTTATGGCGGACTAGCATGTCTGTTCGCTCTTAAAGGTACTCTATTGAAGGCGAGAAGAATGGTATGAAAGATGCCGCGATTGGCTGATAACAGCCGGAGGACGGCGACTGTGGGAAAAAGATATGGTTTGGGGAAAGAACTCATCCGATCCTGACGTTAGTGTCCTTCCCTTGAATTTGTCCTGTCAATGGTGGATCTTATAGTTACAAACTTTTCCTTCCAATAAATAAACTCAACTCACGTTTGGTTGCCACTTGCATTCGGTAGAATGATTGCCGTGTTCGTGAATAATATAAACAATTTCATTTATGAATCTCACTGATGAAAACGGTATCTCAGAGATTGTAGGATTACAATCATCTGTACGCATTCCGATTTCAACTTGGTCTACGCAATTATCGTACCCCAACTGATCACATGCGAGGTGCAAAGTTGATGCGTCGCATTTGTGCGAAATATCCACAATTCAACGTCACAACTTTCCATGAATATTATCCATTCGCTGATCAGGTCAATGACAGGATTTGATTCAAGAAAAAATTCGAAACAATAAAGCCATACCAACTATCGTAATTACGTGCAGAACGAATCAGCATATTATGTTTTATTCAAGAACAAAGACGCACTAAATTGGAACGAATCAACATTGAACATTCTTGGGTGTTTTACATATGAAATTCGCCAAATGCTCGTGTCTATAGGCAAATATATTGCGCATTGAAAATCAAGCATTTTGCATTTTTTCCTTCCGCGAAACAAGCAACTTCAACAGTAAAAGTACTGATGGGAAGTCATTTTAAAGCAACGAAAGGTAAAGAATATTTTTCAGTACATCGAGCTGAAACCAGCATTGATTCGTAACTGCGTTCTCGCAATGATCTCAATGCTGATCGTTTCTTTCGTCATGATTCCGAACTATTCTGCAGCGTTCGCGATTGCTGGTTCAATATTCAGTATTGATTTGGGTGAGTGGAATGAGACATGAATATTTCACTTTCCTTGTTTAGGAAAGCTGCCGTAAAGATTCATTTGGAAGATTCGCCCATGAGCGTTTTCTAAATAGTTGTCCAGTAACACCAATAGCTCTTCATTGGGATAGCCAATCCAGTAATTGTTCTTGATAGTGCTTTTCCGGAGAGTATACCAGCACAAGTTCTTTTCTTATATTCACGTTTTATTCAGGTGTTATCGGTTACATGACATTTTGGGGTGTACGACTGGAAAGTGTCTCCATGATAACTGTGATAATGAGCATTGGCTTTGCTGTCGATCTGTCTGCGCATATTGGCTATGCATATGTGAAAGCAAAAGGGAATAGTAACAAAAAAGCAGTTGAAGCACTTGAAACTATTGGATGGCCAGTATTTTTAGTGAGTTTTTCTAGGTTTTCATAAAGATTGATCTTGCGAAGTATGACTTGTTGACCTATCACCTACTTTTCAAACTTAATTGCAATGAATTTCTTATTCAGGGTGCATTCTCAACTGTGCTTGGCGTACTGGTGTTGGTCACGGTTGATGCGTACGTTGTTCAAATATTCTTCAAAACAATCTTCCTCGTAGTCGTATTCAGTATGATGCATGGACTTATATTTCTACCGATTCTGCTCACTGTCGCCTTGCCGAACGCAAACGATCGTCATGCTGAGCATACAGATGCGCCATCTACCGCTAATGATATCGGAAAGAATATATATGATAAACCTGAGAAGAAAGCTGTTGACTTCGAATGTGCTTCAATCGATGCACACAGCTTCGCTGAAATTGACCTTACAGATCCAGTTGACGATGATAACAATATGCGGAATACTAACTCCGGGAAACAAAAAGAAATTCGTTTCATGGATGAGGCTTCGCTTTCCATATACGTTCCTACTCAGGAGGTTGACAAAATCCATTTACGAGAGATTCGTCCTGATTTGAAGCAACCATTTGATAGGTCAAGAGCTGAAGGACAACACAACTCACGGGTACAGACAGATGACGCAGATGCAAATATAGATAACAACAAAACGGACTGCCAGGTCACCGGAGACTTGGACGAGGTGGAAGAGTATGAGGAAACAGAAGGCGACAAGAGGAGAAAATTGGAAGTGGAAGCGTTCGAAGAGGCAAAGAAGCTTGTTGTTAATTGTGATACGCAGTCGGGTATTTCTGTTTAGCGGTAGCTGAATATTTTATCAGTTGTAATATACTGTTCGATAATTGAGCAGAGAATTAGATGTCAATCCATTATACTGTGATTTATTCCATCAAATCATCTAGTGCCATCTATGTTCTGTGTATCGCGAAGAAACTTGTCATAAAGTTGTGATGAACGATTGCTGTAGATAGCCGATTCTTCTTTCAACGCCCACATGCGATTCGAAGAAACTGTCTGACATATTATCATATAAATGACATTTTAAAGTTGTTTTTGAATAAACCTTTCTTAATCACAGAAAGAAATAGTATCCAACATAACTGTAGAATTTACTGCATTGTATAATGAGTTGTGGTGGCGTAAATACGGAACAAATTGATGGTTTTTGAAGGTGCGAATGGCAAGAGTACATAATAGAAAAAAAAATTCTGTTGCGAAACTACCAAATTTTACAATAATCATCCCAATCTTACCAAACAAATCTTATGATAATTTGGAAGTATGATAATTTGTCATGAAAATTTGCAAAATGGCTTCCAACACATTTTACAAATAAATGTTGTAATTTTCAACCAAATTCAATGAACAAATTCAACAGATATGAAAATTTTCTTAAAAGTGCACACTAACAATTAAATTTCATTCTGAAATTTGCAAGCCACTAGGAAAAGTTTTCATGCATGCAGTACTCATACAAATATGCGAATTCACTGCGAAAACTCAACTATATAAATGCGCGCTTGTGATCTGAAATCATTTCTTATTTTAGTATTTATATTAGGTAGTTCATCAATGCTACCTAAATTGGTGCCAAGGGAAAAGACTGCACGAGGTAAAGTCATTCAAACACGCTTATGTGGGATAAGAAGGATTGTGGGGAAGAGGAGTTGGAATGTGAGCGATTGTTCGCGAGGCATGTGGACAAACATAAAATGCTCATGAGGTGTGCATTCTTTCAGAAAGACGCTCTGAGAGATGCAAAAGACAAGTGAAGAAGGACTCAGATACGTGAGTTCAGATCTTTCATCATCCCACATCTTCATATTCATTGAATTCCACTAGTGACAAGGGGAAGCAATACAAACAGAAGCTAGTGTCCATAATTCAGCGAGTGAAGAAAGGTTGAGGATATTTTGAGTGTTTAGGATCGATGATGCACGGAAGACCGAGACTGCCGAAGAAGCCGATACAAAAGTAACAACAGCAGGTACCATGCATGCTAAGCGCGATTTGGGGTCACCGGAAAGGATTCCCCTTGTGAGGAGGACATCATTCTGAAATTTACCGCCTTAAATGCCTTTGATGTATTTTAATAAAATACATCGCGTTTGAAAGGATGTATTTCAGAAAAACGCTCCGAAAGACGCACAAAAGAATTGAAGAAAGACTCAAATCCGTTAGTTCGGATATTTCATTCATCTGCATTTTCATATTTGACGAATTCCATTAGCGACAAATAGGAGCAGCAACCCCAATTAAAGATGGAAAATTTTGACCGGGAAGCATTGAGAAATTGGTAAAGGTTAAGAACATTTCTGAGTGTTTAGGGCCGATGATGCGTGGAAGACCAAGACTGCCGAGGAAACGGATACAAAAGTGACAACAGCAGGTACTATGCATGCGATTTGTGAACACTAGATAGGAATTCCCTCGCGAGGAGGATACCATTTCGAAATTTATCGCCTTGTATGCTTGTTGACATATTTGAATAAATTACGTCGTCTTTGAATGGATATATTTCAGAAAAACGCTCCGAAAGACGCACAAGACAACCAAAGAAAAGCTCAAATCCGTTAGTTCAGATGTTTCATCCATCCACATTTTCATATTTCGACGAATTCGGTTAGCGACGAATAAGTGCAGGAGTTCCCATTTACTCATTATTGAGATTAAAGATGGAAAAAGTTGACTGAGAAATATTGGGAAGTGGATAAGGTTGAGAACATTTTTGAGTGTTTAGGTCCGATGATGCGCGAAAGAACGAGACTACTGAGGAAGCCGATACAAAAGTGACAACAACAGGTACCGTGCATGCTGAAAGCGATTCGAGAACACCTTATAGGAACCCCCCCCGTGTGGTGGATATCGTTTCGAAATTTACCGGGTCAAATACGTGTTAATATACTCGAATGAGATACATCATGTTGGAAAGGATACATTGAGGAAAAATAACCGACAATTCCGTTAAAAATGATTGCACAGTTACCTTATCATTTCGAAGATGTAAAAATTTTGACCGATGTTATTCCTGTCAATTTTCACAGCAGAAGCAATCCGTTTGAATTGTAGACAGTATGAGGTCAGTGATCATTCAACCTGGGTATGGGCGGAACTTCCCGAAATGGCTTTTGCAGAAAATGGATTTCGAGTTGGAATGTGAAGCCCGGAAATATGTTGGTTCAATCTTCAGTATGTGAAATTGATAGAACGACTTACGTCAGGATAGGAAACTTGTGACTTTTCTCCGCAAAAAACTTGGTATTTTTTTCAGCCTACCATAAAACTCACTCGAACGATGCTAGTTTTGAGTTCAAAAGGTAGCGCTCTCGAAAAGTTTGATCTTGGTGACTGGGTTTACGCATTAAACGATGTGACGTTGCGCAATAAGCAACAATACTTCTCAATGCTCAAAAAATTCATCAGAAAGAATGAACCGTATAAGGTTTCTCTCCTAATTTTCTATGAACTTATTCGTATTTCAAGGAGTTTAATCCGTTCGGTGGTTCAAATAACACTTAAAACCGCGTAATATGCCGTCGAGATTGATTGTTCAATGATCTGGGTTGTATTGGTAAGTAGAGGAATGATGAGCAGTAGAACAAATATGAAACATGAATGCTTCATGTGGCGAACAGGATTGATTTGTGGAACTGTGAAGATTATTAAAGGATATCATTGAAAATTTCAGTTGAAGTTCACAATCTATCGAACTGTGAAAACGATAAAAATTGCAAACGTTAACTTATCACCATTCATACCGCAAGCAACCGAAATGCAAAGTGGCTATAGTTACTTACTCGGCTATATCACAATGTATCCAGGCTCATCGCTTGGCATCAATATCAAATCCTATAATTACAAGGTGAATACCATATTACTCATTCGTATTTTTTCAATGCTCCCAACTCTCCATTTTTTGCTATTATGCAACCTATGAAGGCCACTCCAACATTTCATCGACGTGAGTGCTTTCAGAAGTTGTGAATTCAAAAAGGCAACGAAAACGTTGAAAAGTAATGAACAATTGGATGTTCAGGTATACGTGACGTCCACAGATAACGGTTTTCAATCGTTAGGAATGAGAACACTTCTCGTCGGAGATGCAATACTGGCAGTAGACGGTCAACCACAAACAACAGTCGCCAACACATCAGCGCTAATTATACAAGCACTTACAAAAAATAAATATGTAACAATTAATTTATTCACTCAAAAGACTTTATTTGAGAACATGAAATTCCAAGACTGAGAACAGCGAACCTGTTGAAGAGAATAACTAAAATACAATGTTAATGCTATTGGTACACTACTCGGTTTCAAGCAAAACTTTCCTCCGCAAACGGAGGAAAGTTTTGCTTGAAAGTGTACCAATAGCATTAATGTTGTGAGCCTGAGCCAGGCTATGATCCGGCTTGTATCTATTATCCAATTATCTGTTATTATTCCTTATTTTATCGTGATCGCGGGTAGATCAGTTCGCTCTGATTGTAGCGTTTGACGCTCATCAGATCAGTTTCGCATTATGTGCACTGAAGAACTGATTGCGATCTTAACGCAACCACTCGGCAGAGACTGAACGGTCTCCGCGGTAGCTCAGAGGTAGAGCCCCAACCGGTAATTGGTACGTCGCGGGTTCGATTCCCGTTCGCGGAGGAAAGTTTTGCTTGAAACCGAGTAGTGTACCAATAGCATTAATGTTGTGAGCCTGAGCCAGGCTATGATCCGGCTTGTATCTATTATCCAATTATCTGTTATTAAAATACAATGGTCATGAAGTGAGCCATTAAAAGATGTACAACTAAGAGCAATGATATTGATTATTTTTCATTTACCACACATACGAATTCAAAGTCATTTCAATCATACAAGACGAGAGGGAGAAATGTCGGATTATGGTGTGAATGTGTGACAAATTTATTACAAAATCTTGTGTTGCAAATATTAATGGGAGGTTAAAATCTATCATTTATTTCGTAGAACTGTACCAACATCAGGTCTGCATCGTAATCGAAAGAGCTGATAGTCCAAGAGCCATTCAACAAGTCAAAGTGGCATTAGCGGCTGAAAAAACGCGCGATATAGATCCGCGAATGCCAGACGATGTGATCGATCTCTGTAAAACTGAACTGAATCGAATGAGTCTACAGAAAACTTTTCATCCCATATCAATATATAGATCAGGAAATTTATTACAAAGATGCTTCACTCGGTTTGTTCTATATTATATACTAGCTTTAGTTCTTCATGCATGGCGGAAAGGTTCATGAACATTCGAAAGTGATGTGAACAACATGCTTGACTAAAATAAGGAAGACTTCAATTGTTAGCAGAACTGAGAAGGTCAAAGAAACTTGTCGTTACGCGTTAAGGATTTAAATTTACTCGTTCATCTCGATGATAAAAGAGCTTCAGGAGAGGTCGCGAAGGCGTTCGAATGGCAGCAGGTTCAGTAGAAACCGGAATAGGAATGGATCCTATAAACCCGATTCTTCTACAACATGTTCCACCTCCACCTGGACCACGACCTAACGTACCGATCATACATCCTGAGTCAGCTAATTCATTAACGAAAAACCTGAAAGCTTCAGCTGCGGCGAAGAGACGGAAAAGTTCTCCGATGAAAAAGGCGGCAGCAGGATCACATTTCAGTAGAACAGTAGTTCATCGTTAACACCTGACTTGAATACCAGTCCAACGCTTTCATCGAATAAACATGTCCAGTTTTTTGAATAAATATTATGATTTGATGTGAATTCGTCACAATCAATAAACTTCGTTGAGGTAATGATATCTACTGAGTAGCAACATCGGTAATACTGATACTACTAGTCGGATGAGTAGTATTTCCATGCTGGTATCAGTAGCAACTGAAATAGCGATAGCAACAATGTCTCTTGCCATGCTTACATTTCCAAAGTCATCATCTTATATCTCGGAACAATCATTTTGATCGTTCAGGAAGTAATCCAAAAGCGATCGAAATCAGTCCACTAGTGAATCAAAATTCACTAAAATAGGGTACCATAGTTCCGCGCCGTAATCACTTAGTAAACGCTGCACAGAATGGTAACCATACTTTAAAAGTCAGATATCCATGAAATATAAGCACCGAAGTAAGCTAACTTCTTCCAGCAGTCACATATATCAAAAAGTGTTACGTTATTATGCTGGTTTATGTGAATGTTCCTTTTCGAAAAGCATTGAATAGAAGAAGGTAAAAGTTGAATTTCCAGTTGAATTTCTACTTGTACACATAAGAATGTAAAAGCCAAACAATAAGCATGGATCCATTTATTAGGTTCAAGTATTTGTGGTGTGATGTTGAACGTACTGGACACATTTTATATCGCTGTAAAAATTAGATGAAGATAGATCCATGATGATTTTGAACATCTCCATTGAACAATGTACATTTAAACTCTTAGTTCCATATTTGAAATTGATCTGTTCTTTTGAATAAATGAGACACGAATATGATTCAGACAAAACATTTGATATTCAGTGATTCTGAACTCGAGTTCTAGATGTTACTTTTCGGTGACATTTCTTGAAGCCCTGAAAAGATGATCTGATGAAACGAGTTGGCAAATTCATCAAACAATTTAAACAAGATTGTTTATGTGATGTTGTAAGAAATGAATATTATCTTTAAAACGTAGAAATAAAATTTCATTGAACTGAGCGGGAATGAGAACCTCCACGGTGCTAGGAACTGGGACCACATTGGCTGCAGTAACGAGCGTTCTCTTGCGATCACTGAACAATTCCTTCAAAATAATCCACTTATTCATGGAAAATTCGTATCGTAATGCGTTTTTAAGAGATGCCACAAGTGAGTGGCGCATTTTTTCGTGACATATACACAATTCAAAATTTTGTAAGTTCATGTTCCCGAAGTGAATGAAATTCTAGTTCAAGGTCTATCGAAATGCTCTTCATTAGTTGCGTCTCAAGAAGTAGGCTATTTGTAATAGTGAGGTAACCAATGGCAAAAGTGAAAGATGACTGAAGAAATATCATCATGTTCTGAGAAAGCTTGAGCTAATGCAAGAACCTTCTTTCCTGCTTCATCGATATCCTCGATTGTTGGTTTTGTTTTATCGGTGTCCTCACTACTTATAGTGGTAGCTCTATAATATTGAAATTATTGGATTGAAATTTTGATAGTTTTGGACAGTTCTGATGAGCTCATGTTTGTTGTAAAATTTCCATGAAATTAATTTTCCGAAGAACCAAAGAATTCGGTCAGTGATCAAATCGGAAACTGATAATCTTTCTTGAATTATCAGATAAGCAATGAGGAAAAGGCTGAAATAAATAGTTCTACAAATAATACGTAACTAAAAAAGATTCTACCACGTTTCCACTGCCGGATGAACATCCAGAGGGGTTTGGAAACTCGTCACACTGAAGTATGACTGAATATGTAGGTTTGGAAAATCTAACAGGAGGGGACCCAGAAATGATGAACGTACATGGCATTAGTGTTGTTCTTCCTGCCTTTCTTGTCTCTCTTTCTTCTTCCGGCATCACTACGTTTACGCTTTTTCCGTGGTTTCCTTTTGACGGCAACTTCCTCAAATGAAAACACTATCAACTGACTATACTGTCATCGTTCACGAGTTAGCGATTGTTAAGATCTCCTATGCTCCGATCCTGTCAAGCAGTTGCAGACTTTAACCGGCTCAACGTAATGGCTGACCTCGATCGTGGCCTCTCTTTCAGGATCTTCTTGTTTTCGTTCTTCGTCAGCAACAATGCTTACATCTCCGAGTGCTTCATCTTCTGAATCTTCTTGCTCTTGTAAAACCTCCAGTTCCTGCATTGACAAAGCCGTCACTCGTGGAATACGCGCTATTGTTGACTGCAATTTGACAGTGGTTCCTAGAGTCATTCATCATATCTTTTACAACAACTTCGCAAAATGAATGATTTATAAGTGCATGTGTAAAGGAAGTTTCCAACGCTCTCAAATATTGTCACAGGTCGACAGCTCAACAGCAACATTCTCCGTACCTTGAAAAATGAGAACATCTACTTTTCAGGGAAGATGATCATCATTTGAGACAATTTCTAATTTCGCTTACATTTTCGGGTCTCGGAGCAGGATACTTCAGATGAACAGCAGTCATCTTCCTCACAATATACTTGAAATCGCATCGTTCTGCAACACTCATTTTCCAGCACTCTCTGACAAGTTCCTTCACAGATTGCGGAGTACGATCTAAAGTAAGGCATTCCCATTCACGAAGAGAAATTTATAACCACCAACCGATAACCTATGAATCACCAGCATAAATTAGAGCAGGAGAAATTGCAACAATTCTTAAGATGCATTTTCGTTGCGGCTGGTGATTGTACCTCAGTGATTACCTGGTAATTCTATCATGCGCCCCCTCCGTATATGCGTGGCAATACGTTTCGGTTCCCATTCCGGCCATGGTTTTCCGCCGTTGTTGTAGATCTCAAACAACAGCATCCCATATGCCCAAACATCACTCTTGATTGAATACTCCGGATCTCGCTTCAATGTTTCCGGAGCCATCCACCGCAACGGTATCTTTAAGATACATACACAGAGTGCTTGTTACTGAGACACCCGAAACGTTGAATGAATGAACGTTAATCTTGATATCATGCAAAGAAAGTGGATTGCCAACTGAAGTCGCCAAGCAGTATTGAAAATGAAAATCAACATGAAACTGATCAAACGACTTCGAGCATTAGGCGTACAGAGATGGTAAATAAGATGGAATTGTGTTGTAAAATACATCGTGGAACCTGTTGATTCTCGAGTTTTTCCCCAGCCAATTCTGTGACAACTTTACTGAGTCCAAAGTCAGAAATTTTAATAACACCAAACCTGCTAATGAGACAATTACGTGCTGCTAAATCACAATGGATACAGTTCCTGAAACTACAAAAAAGATAAAACATTTATTATTCGGATTAAACAGCACTCCTGGTACATAAACCGACATAAAAAGCAAATGTGTGAAAACATTGTCGCGAAAAGGTAAACAACACCAACGAGACACACTTATCCTGGAGGTAACACATTCCTCTGGCCCCTTCCAAACAATAACGAACTCTCTCACCGATTGTGATATCATCACCAAATTTTTCCAGATGATTCAACAAAGAACCACCATAGCATCGCTCCATAACGACACATACCGGAGGACGATCGCAACAGATACCATAGAACTGAAATCAATTGCACCACAAAGATCATAATCTGAAAAAGCAGCCAGAGCCATCCAGAACCCTCGCATTTACTCAAGCAAACTGTGAAAGGACACATGAGAAGATAATTTCCTTCACCGAAACAAAAGCAAAACCAATGTGATACGCCCCTTCCAAACAGATGGGACACATTTTGCATCTCTCCATCACCATCTCACTTACTAAACGATATGCAGGACCATGAAAGCCTCATTGGCTCAGGGGCAGAGCGTCTGTCTTGTAAACAGAAGGCCGCTGGTTCGATTCCAGCAAGTG